>JBBPBX010002749.1:12980-51244 GCA_038048925.1 Garcialebias charrua | reverse complement strand
ATATATATATATCATCCATCCATCCATCCATTTTCTTCCGCTTATCCGGGGTCGGGTCGCGGGGGTAGCAGCCTAAGTAGGGAGGCCCAGACTTCCCTCTCCCCAGCCACTTGGAGCAGCTCCTCCGGGGGAATCCCAAGGCGTTCCCAGGCCAGCCGAGAAACATAGTCCCTCCAGCGTGTCCTGGGTCTTCCTCTGGGTCTCCTCCCGGTGGGACATGCCCGGAACACCTCCCCAGGGAGGCGTCCAGGAGGCATCCTAACCAGATGCCCGAGCCACCTCAACTGGCTCCTCTCGATGTGGAGAAGCAGCGGCTCTACTCCGAGTCCCTCCCGGATGACTGAGCTTCTCACCCTATCTCTAAGGGAGAGTCCAGACACCCTGCGGAGAAAACTCATTTCAGCCGCTTGTATCCGAGATCTCGTTCTTTCGGTCACAACCCAAAGCTCATGACCATAGATGAGGGTGGGAACGTAGATCGATCGGTAAATTGAGAGCTTTGCCTTTTGACTCAGCTCTCTCTTCACCACGACAGACCGGTACAGCGCCCGCTTCACTGCGGACGCTGCACCTATCCGCCTATCGATCTCACGCTCCAGTTTTCCCTCATTCGTGAACAAGACCCCAAGATACTTAAACTCCTCCACTTGGGGCAGGACCTCCTCCCCGACCCGGAGAGGGCATGCTACCCTTTTCCGGCTCAAGACCATGGCCTCGGATTTGGAGGAACTGATCCTCATCCCGGCCGCATCACATTCAGCTGCAAACCGCTCCAGCGAAAGCTGTAGATCACGAACTGATGAAGCCAATAGGACCACATCATCTGCAAAAAACAGAGAAGAGATTCTAAGGCCACCAAAACGGATCCTCTCAACACCTTGGCTGCGCCTAGAAATTCTGTCCATAAAAGTTATGAACAGAATCGGTGACAAAGGGCAACCTTGGCGGAGTCCAACTCTCACCGGAAACGAGCCTGACTTACTGCCGGCAATGCGGACCAAGCTCTGACACCGGTCGTACAGGGACCTAACAGCCCATATCAAAGGGCCTGGTACCCCATACTCCCGGAGTACCCCCCACAGAACCCCCCGAGGGACGCGGTCGAATGCCTTCTCCAAGTCCACAAAGCACATGTAAACTGGTTGGGCAAACTCCCACGCACCCTCCAGGACCCTGTTGAGGGTGTAGAGCTGGTCCAGTGTTCCACGACCAGGACGAAAACCACATTGCTCCTCCTGAATCCGAGGTTCGACTATCCGACGGACCCTCCTCTCCAGAACCCCTGAATAGACCTTACCAGGGAGGCTTAAGAGTGTGATCCCCCTATAGTTGGAACACACCCTACGGTCCCCCTTTTTGAATAGGGGAACCACCACCCCAGTCTGCCAATCCAAGGGAACTGCCCCCGATGTCCACGCGATATTGCAGAGTCGCGTAAGCCAACACAACCCCACAACATCCAGAGCCCTAAGGAACTCAGGACGAATCTCATCCACCCCCGGAGCCCTGCCACCGCGGAGCTTTTTAACCACCTCGGCGACCTCAGCACCAGAGATTGGAGAGCCCGACCCAAAGTCCCCAGGCTCCGCTTCCTCAGTGGAAGACGTGCCAGTAGGATTGAGGAGGTCTTCGAAGTATTCCGCCCACCGACTCACAACATCCCGAGTTGAGGTCAACAGCACGCCATCCCCACCATAAATGGTGTTGGTCGCGTACCGCTTTCCCCCCCTGAGACGCCGGATGGTGGACCAGAATCGCCTCGAAGCCGTACGGAAGTCATTCTCCATGGCCTCTCCGAACTCCTCCCACGCCCGAGTTTTTGCCTCAGCAACCACCCGAGCCGCATGCCGCTTGGACTGCCGGTACCTATCTGCTGCTTCCGGGGTCCCACAGGCCAAAAAGGCCCAATAGGACTCCTTCTTCAGCTTGACAGCATCCCTCACCGCTGGCGTCCACCACCGGGTTCGAGGATTGCCACCACGACAGGCACCAACAACCTTGCGGCCACAACTCCGATAAGCTGCCTCGACAATAGAGGCGCGGAACATGGCCCACTCGGGCTCAATGTCCCCCGCCTCCCTCGGAACGTGTTCAAAGCTCTCCCGGAGGTGGGAGTTAAAGCTCCGTCTTACGGGAGACTCTGCCAGACGTTCCCAGCAGACCCTCACAATACGTTTGGGTCTGCCAGGTCTGACCGGCATCCTCCCCCACCATCGGAGCCAACTCACCACCAGGTAGTGGTCAGTTGACAGCTCCGCCCCTCTCTTCACCCGAGTGTCCAGGACATGCGGCCGCAGATCAGATGAGACGACAACAAAGTCGATCATCGAACTGCGACCTAGGGTGTCCTGGTGCCAAGAGCACATATGGACACCCTTATGCCTGAACATGGTGTTCGTTATGGACAATCCATGACGAGCACAGAAGTCCAACAACAGAACACCACTCGGGTTCAGATCAGGGGGGCCGTTCCTCCCAACCACACCCCTCCAGGTCTCACTGTCATTGCCCACGTGAGCAAATGTAAATTTTGTAAATAAAAACCATAAATTAAATAGTGAAATGTCAATAATAGTTGATAATATTATCGAAATGATAACAATAGAAATAATAACAAAAACGATAAAAACATAATAATAAGTTGTGTATATATATATGTAGTATACTGTATAAATAAATATATCAACTCAAACAAGTTCACATATTCCTTTGGATATCCTTGAGTAAGTGATATTTGTGTGCAATTTCTTAAGTTAATTAAAGACTTACGGTCAAAACGTATTCTTTCCACCTTTCCTCAGTTAAAAGCAGCAGCAGCAGCAGATAAACTACTGGACAAATCTGTGTTTTTCTATGACTTTCCTGTCTTTTTGTAGCAAATCGCTGACCACATTTATAATTGATTTTTGATTCTTTTATCTGTCTTTCTTGAGGCTCCCCCTCTTCATTCTTTTGTTTTGATCTGATTTAAAAGAAAAAGAAATCTCCTGAATTGGCAGAAAACAAGAGGAAAATTCCCGTCCGCAGTTGATGAATGCCAGTTAAGGTCAACAAATGAAGAATTGTTGACAGCAGCTAATTATTTTTAAATAAAACTCATCTTTTGTTCGCATCTGTGATTGCTCTCAAATCTTCAGTAATAGAAAAGGGACGTTACCTTTCAGAGGGTAAAGGAAGGGCTCTCCGTCTGGGCCGAGGAAGGACGTCCCATCATCACCATCGGTTTTTGGGTTTTCATCCAGGGAGGTGTTACCGCCTGGAAACACGGACAATAACTTTAATACTCGTGGTTGGTTCATGTCGTCAATCACACACAACATTGTTTATCCTCCATGATTTTATGTCTTAATACTTTGGATTAAAAGATAAAGATGTCTGATTTATCCATTTTTCACAAGTGAGCATTTCTTTGTTTAAGGCTGCAGCTACAACCTTATGTCTCATCATCACATGATCTTACTGTATAAGTTCTGCATGCATTCCTTCAATTAAATTAAAATAAAAACACGTCCGATGATTTATACATGATTTATTAGTTTAAAAGTTGACAAATGATTCAGTCTGATCATCTGTAAAATCATTTTTATTTAGAACATGCCAAGCCTGACAAAACCTAACGAGAAAAGGAAATGCAAAATATTCAGTTTAAAAGCAGTTTTTTAAATAAACATTTTAAAAAGCTGTAATATTTACCATAACCGTACCGCTTTATATAAAAAGAGCGCTTAAAACAGCAACAAGGCCAACCAAACTGCTGTACAGCAGAACAAACAAAGCACACAGCAAAACATAAAATAAAATAAAATCTTAAAAAAAAGTAATTTTTTAAAAATTATATTTTATAATATCATAATATATAATATTTTATATTGTATTTAGATATCTTTTCATGGCAAAAACCCTTCATGCAAAGCTTGCTGCACAACACGCAGGTGTTTAATGAACATTTTGTGACTAACCTCTGTAGCCTCCGCCGCCACCGCCCGACATGCATCCGCCCCCGCCGCCCCCGAAGCCACCGCGGGTCTGCCAGAACTTCTGACAGGCCTGCCCCCCCTGGCCCCCCAGCACCAGGGGTCTGCCGCCCTGGCTGACAGGAGCGCTGTCGTTCCAACCTCCACCTCCACCTGTCACCAGAACACATTTCATTTCTTTTCACGAGAGGCAAGAAACGCACACCAGTGAAAACACGGGACGTAAAAAGATCTTTTAAATGAGACCAGTGACCAGGTGGGTCTGAGCAGAATTTTTATTCCACCAATTAACATAAACGATTCCCTTGATTTGTTTAAAAGTCTTTAAAATGAGCTTTTTAATAAATAAATAAAAAGATTTGACCTGAAAGAAAACGGGAAGAGCTCGAATCATCTGCTGCAGTCTGAGTGCAACACGACTCAGAAACAGGGATTTATTGGAGTTTTGCTGGAGGTGTCAGTAAACAGGGCCTTCCTGAAAGCCAACTGCGTTACGATATTTTCACACCTTGCCACTTTTGTGCAGAACACTTGTTTACTTTGTTCACGCCACAGTCGAATGTCTACTAACCGGCTGGAAACAACAAGTACAGACAGGAAACCCGAGGAGGAACAGAAGCAAAGAAACTCAAGAAAGTGTTTTTATTCTGGAGGATACACGAGGACATCTGCATGAGTCAGAACAACTCCTGGTGGCTTTGCAGCAGGCTGCATTAGCAGCTTCAGCGCTCGTTGTTTGGTTGAGAAAGTAGTGACAAAGTAAACAACAGTCTCATTTTAAAGCGAGGAGGTGTAAAAATATGTAATGCAGCATTTGTTTTGAAAGCTACGTGAGCAGATTCACTTTAAATCGGCCATCCGAGTTTTTCACATCTTCCAAAATGAGATTTACTGCAAGCAAGACACTGACAAATCAGTGCTACTCTACACAACCTCATTCAAAATGAATCAAATTACCGTAAACACATTTTTAGATTTCACCACCATAACAAAACTAAAGAAGCAACACTTTCATGCAGTCAAAGTTTTTATGGGACTAAATTTGTTACAAAATTAAATAAATGACTTCAATCTTAACGTTAAAGTCTTGATTTGTCCTTATATTTGATCTTTGACAGGTTTTTAGGCCACTTTTTAGTCTAAATCACCTTGGTCCTGATATGAAATCTGGCCCCTTTAAGAAAAAATTAACAGGAAGTTAAGACAAACGTTTCGTTTTGTTGTCCTCATGAACCAGGAAGTGAAAAACAGCATTTTATTTCTGCTTGCATGAGCAGAAACCAACATTTAGTGGTTGAATGTTTCAGGAAAAAAATAATTTGATGTATTTAGAAAATATACATTATTTTCTGATTGTCAATGGATTTAGAGCCAAAATGTCAACTTCAATGGCTGTAATGCAATTAGTAGAGGATATCGCAAATGCAATTGATTAAAAAAAAAAAAGAAAATACTGTGGGAGTGTTTATAGACCTTAAAAAAGCATTTGACACTATAGATCATGAATTACTTCTCCATAAATTGGAGAATTATGGTGTTAGAGGCATTGCATATTCTTGGATGAAAAGCTACCTGAATCAAAGACGTCAACTTGAACAAAAAAATAATGTGAATTCTGATTTATTAGAGGTTACATGTGGAGTACCACAAGGCTTGGTGCTGGGTCCAAATTTTTTTAATTTTTACTTTACATAAATGATACTGTATATGCAATGAATCCAAGTTGTTATCATTTACTTTGTTGGCTGATGATACCACATTATATTGCTTTGGCAATAGTTTGGAGCAGGTCCTCAGTATAATGTAAGGAGAATTACAAGTACCTGTATTAAAGAAATGGTGTAAATAAAAAATGAATTATCACTAAATTATGATAAAACAAAATTTGTAATACAAGAAAAAAAAGTCAAACTCATGATAAACATTATGGAAATAGAGCGAGTATATGAAATCAGATTTTTCAGGGTGATACTTGATTACAAATTGCATTGGAAGGCTCATATTGATAATGTAAAAGCCAAAATGTCAAAAACTATTGCAATACTGAATAAAACAAAACATCTCCTAAATAAGAAATCACTTTACATGTTGTACTGTTGTTTCAGACTTCCATACATGAAGTATTGTGTTGAGATCTGGGGAAACGCGTATAAAACCAACACAAAACTGGTCTTCGTGCTCCAGAAGAAAGCTATCAGAATTATAACTGTCTGATTACTTTCATCCAACTAATGACATACTTCTTACATTGCATGTTTAAAATTCTTTGACTTAGTAGAACTCAGAACAGCACTGATTATGTACAAAACCTATAATAAACTCATTCCAAGGTGTATACAACAGTGGTCCAAAATTAAAGAGAAAAACTATGATTTACGAGAGAAGAATTTATTATAAAAACAAAAACAACAAAGGTTAGGACAAATATTAAAAACAACTGTACATCAGTTCGAGGGATTCAGGTGTGGAATAGTTATTGCAAGGATTTTCAACTGTGTACTTCACTCTTTAAATAATAATTTAAAATGTATAAAAATCATTTACTAAACAAATACAATAAGGTTTGATTTTTTTTTCCGTGTTTTTGTTTATTTATGAGTTTGTCTATCAATTTAGCTGGAATTCATTGATATGTTTTAGAAAATTATACAGGAAAATATTCTGCCGCTTTGATTGTGATGTATAATAAAGTGAAGGTATAATAAGCTTGTGCCTACACTTTTTTTTGGTTCTACACTTTGTATTTTTGTTTTCTTTATTATTATTATTATTTTTTTACAAAACTGGTTTGGTTCAGAATGTGTATGTAAATTTAGGGACAGAACTGGATAAGCCATTGCTTCTTCCTGCTCCCCTTTCAAACATTTTTGCTTTGTTTCCAGAATATTTTGGTGGAAATATTTACGTTTTTTTTATACATTTATGGTTTTGTTGAAAAAAATTGAACTGTTGGAAATAAAATAAAGAATTATTATTATTATTCATTGTTTAAAACATTTTCAGGAAATGTTTCTATCTCCAACATTTCCCTGACAGCTGTATTGTTGTGTACCTGCAGCGTGAGACTTCCCGTTGCGTCCTGGTTGGCTGAGGTCATAGTCCATCTGCTCCAGCTGGGTCTCTGATTGGCTGCTGTAACCCAGACCACCGCCGCCCGCAGCGATGATGAGAGGGACGTACACTCCCCTGTCCACCTGAGGCAGCGGCATCAACTGGGTTGTTATACACCAATATAAATAAATCCCTTCCACATTTAAACACCAATTTTCTTTAATAAAATCTTTTAACCAGGAACATGGATTTATCAGATTCAGTCTTACATTTCCAGTTTTAATCGTTTTTGATCAAGGTTTTTCAGTCATTTTAGAACACATTGAATAAATTAATGTTTAATGTTAAACTAGTAAATTTGTTTAAACTCCCAATTAAAAAAAGCTAAAAGCCAAATTGCTTCAGTTAACTCATAAAAAAGCAACAAAGTGAAGCTTTATTTTCTTAAATCAGTTTTCAGCATCACAGCTGCAGACGGGATGCTCTTTTCTCTTTAAAACTAATTTTATTCATTAAGAAACTGGGATTGTTATCTTCAAACAAAACAGTTCATTTTGGGATCAAGTAACATTTTAGGATAAACTACAAGTTTACACTGAATCTAAATTCAGAGATTTATTTTATTGATGTTTTAACATTAAACTGACTTGAGCATGCATCAGGGTATTACCGGTAAACTGACTCTTTTCCATATGGTCCGGTTTAAAATAAATACATTTATACATGATGAGGTGTAATTAATCAGGTTGAGAAATGTCAAACAGAGTCATGGGATAATGAAATGTATTGTTAAAAAATTAAAGCCGTTATAATTAGCTAATTATCATGCAGGCCGCGGGATTCAATAACTCATAAATATTACAGTAATTGTGTTTTATGGAGATAGGAGCTCAGCTCTGGTCAGTTCAGTACATTTTATTTGGGTTTTTGTTAAACCACAATAAATAAAAATGCACACTAAGGCTGTAAGTAAGTGTAAGTAAGTGATATTTTTCTGGAGCTCCTTTGACTGAAAATGCTCAAAAAGTATAACAATCATATCTTTTTTGTACTCCAACTCAACTTTAAAGGACAACTTTGCAGAAACTGGCTAACAAAAACGTTTTCAAACAGGTGAATATACATTATATTTATCATTTGCAGTACATTCATAACTACCGTACAATATATATATTTTACACATCAGTCTTTTAAATAAAGAGTCTGTGAACTGATAATTTTTATTGTAATATTGGAGATCTCTGGCTGTGAAGGAACATTTAAAAAAAATATTTTACTGCAGAATTTCTCAGGAACTTGCCGTGAGAGCTGCTTCTAAATGTCCGGTCCAACGTCGGGATAAAAACAACAGTGCTGCAGGGCTTCTTCCCATCTTACCTTGAACACATACGTCGCCCCTCCACCTCCTCCTCCGCCTCCCTTCACTTGACTCGTGTTGACCATCGGGCCGCTCTGCTCCAGGCAGATTTTATTCAGGACGGCGTTGGACTGCAAGCGGGGGAGAAAGACGTCAGATTGCAGAAGAATTCCTCCTCATGGACGTCAGATGGATGCATCAAGCCTGAGCGGCTGCTCCGAGTTCAAGAGTTCAGCATCAAAACAGCCGAAACACTCGCTCAGTGACGGGGTGATTTTAGTTTTGACTATCGTATTTTCCGGCCTATAAGTCACACCATTTTGCCTAATTTGCATGCCCTGCGGCTTATAGGGCGAAGTAACATATTTAAGGATTTCCCCCTTATTTTTAGACCAATTTTTGGCTGAGATATGACCGTTTTCATTCATTCTGACGAAAAAAAGGGAGCAGTACCACTTTCGGCTACTAGGGTCCACCGACCGTTCCCAGCTTATGTGTCCGACAGACGTTTCCTCTGCTTGGACTCACTCTGTCGCAGCACGGCCTCCTGCTCTCTGGAGGTACTGTTACCTCAGTGTTTCTAAGCAAAATAGCTCAAGAACCACAGGACAAATTTTGATGTAACTTACAGAAAGTAATCACTGGATGGACATTTACAACTGATTAGCTTTAGGAAACGTTTGAGTGAAAATGTGATTTATTTATAATTTATTTTCGCAGCGCGCGTGACTGTTTGGAAGACCTTCAAAGTGAAACTATTTAAATCAAGCTGATTTGAACATTACGTTAATTTTTAAAGGTAAAGTTCAGCTCAGAAACACTTTTGCTATAATGTCAGCAAACAACTATATCTTTTTAGGTGTTTATCTTGCTAAATTTTAAAGAAATGTAGCGTTCCCACCCGTGCGGGTGCACGTTTTGCACGTAGCAAAACTAATTTTTAAATCCAGCTGATTTGACAGTTACGTTCATTTATTAAGGAAAAGTCAGAGTCAGAGTCAGAGAGTCTTTATTGTCATTTGCACCGCATGTGGTACATGTAATGAAAACGAGATTATGTACACAGGGTCAGTTCAGCTAACGCCAAAAATACACTACATGCGTTCCGGCTCCGCCCCGCTCCGGTCCGACCTCCGCAGCAAATACGCACCCATTATAATCAATGAGAGAATTTACACTGTCTCCGCACGGCGGCAGCGAGCAGCGGAGAGCGGACGGCAGTCCGTCAAAATTAGAAATTTTTCTATTTCTGCCGGACGCCGGAGCTGTGCGGAGTCAACTTTTGAAGATTACGTCGCACCAACAGGAAAAGGAACGAGCACAACTTCCGTATTTACAAAATAAAATCACCACGGGCGGACTAATCCTAGCTCTATACGGATTTATTTGTACAAAAATGCATTCATTCATTCAACCTTTATTTAGTCAGGTTAATCTTTTGAACCTCATGGGCTCATTTACGAAAGCGACCTGAAAAAAATGCTGTCAAACTATCATTTATGACTACGCCTACAAACGCAATACAAGAAATAAATAAATAAATAAAGTATTTAATTCTGAAATGTAATACATCACTTCCTGTTGCTCAAACCATGTCCTGTCGCTCATTTACGAGAGAATGGTAAATGGTAAATGGTAAATGGAGCTTATTTATATAGCGCTTTCCAGCCCCCTGTGAGGAGCCCCAAAGCACTTTACAATACCAGCCATCCACCCATTCATTCAGACATTCATACACCGGTAGTGGTAGCCTGCCTTGCAAGGCGCCATCCAGACCTACCGGGAGCAACTCTGGGTTAAGTGTCTTGCCCAGGGACACAACGACACATGGTGGGCGGATGCGGGATTCGAACCTCCAACCTTCCGAACAGGGGTCGACTACCATTACCACTACACCACGGCCGCCGAGAGAAGATCAAGGCAGCAGTCTCTACTGTTGTTCTCCTTCTTCCACCGAATGAATTGTTTTGTTCTGACTTACTTATTTATCACTTGATTTATCGCGCAATCTCGCAATTCCCGCGCATGCGTCTCGGAGCGGCGCATCCATGCGGACCTGAGCTGAGCGCAGGTAGTGGAAATTGGACTCGCGAGGCTGCGACCTGCGGAGCGGGGCGGAGCCGGACCGCATGTAGTGTATTTTTGGCGCAAGACACATCTTTGCTATAATTTTCAGCAAACAAATACTTGTTTTTACCGTGTTAATCTTGTTAAAGTCCTTCCGTGCACGCTCCTGTTGCCCACATTTCCGGGTTGTCAGCGGTGACGCATAATAGATGCGACTTATAGGGCGAAGCGACATATTTATGGATTTTTCCACTTTATTGGACATAATTGGACTGATGCGACTTATAGGGCGGTGTGACTTATAGGGCGGAAAATACGGTAATCTCATCGTGAATTAATCAGACGAGTCACAGGACTGACGTCTGACAAAAGCAGCAGGCATGTTGTCACTGGGGCTGCTGGCTGGAAGAGTCAAAAAGGATTTGCAGAAAAGCACGATTTCCTGCTCGGCCCTACATGAAGGCGTTTTGCTGCTCATCTTTTTGTTGTTGCACTCTGTTCCCATGGAGTCACAGCCTCTTTATGAAAATGAAGCAGGACGTTTTGTTGGCGCACAATGTCAGAAGCAGGGACTCTTCCCCGGCTGAGATTGCATAAATTGATGTGCCTGCCTTGTGTGTGCTATCATGCCGAACAGCCTGGAGCCAGTCCTACTTGGAGAGCAAGGAGGCAGAAGTTTGTTTCTCTCGCTCCGTCTGAGCTGAAACTCCCCGATCTGTCTGGGCTGAAACTCTAAAGGGCCCTAAAGTGAGGACGAGGAGGAAGGCTGACTGATTGACAGGCGGAGACGCTGAAAAGCAGCGTGTTCAAATGATTTCAGTCTCAATCTTCCCGCCTCTCAGCTCACTCTGCTGTTGCTTCTTCTACCGTTTTAAAGCTAAATTTGTGTATCGGAGGGGAAGAGAGAAACACAACTGAGATGTGTGCATTGTGTCATCCTCTCCGAAGGGAAATCCAGGTGAGGTGGTGGGAAGCAAAAAGGGAGTTTAAACGGTTCGGTTAAACTTTGTGACTCCCTCTGTGATGTCGGTACAGAGCACCTCTGCTGCGATAAAAAGTAAGAACTGGATGGCAGCAGACAGGACCCCGTCTTTAAAACACAAACCAGGCAGGTGGGAATATGGAGACGAAACACAAACACGGCTCGCCAGTAACAACCCACAAAGGGAACCAGCTGCACAAGATGCCACCATCTCGCCCCCAAATGAGCCAAATAGCTCGTAAACTGAAACAAAGAACTTGGCAGCTGCCCCAACTTTCATGATCTCATCTACTGGTTCACACTTTTGGAACAAAGATGAGCAGTTTTCGGTTTTAAGATGTTATTTAGCTATTTTTGGAGTTATTTAACCAAAGTTTAAGATCAGTCAGTTTGTCATTGGCTACTTCAACCAACTGGTCAATGTTCTGAAGTTGAAACAAATGATCTCCTCTAACAACATTAAGATATAGCTAACCGTTTTCTGTGTTTGTGTGAAAGGCCTTTGAAATTATCTCCGTATTTCTGAGTTGCGAATCGGCTCAAATGAGCTTTTACTCGTCACAAGCAGAAATCTCGTCTTTGTTCTCACCAAATTCAGCTTAATGAGCACATTTTGGAAACAAGCGTTGCAGAGTGAAGGAGGAGGATGTAATGTTCTGCTGTACTGAGCAGAGATAAGTTCAGAGAAAAATGATGCAAAGTTGAATAAAACGAAGACCTCTCCAAAAACACACAGAGGATGTTGGTGCCCTGAGAGAAGATTTCAACTCATTAAAACACCATCAAAGTTTGGAACAAAACATGTTGAAAAGATTTATTCTTCATGGGGATGATCTTTAACAAAAAACTTGTTTTCTTTATAATGTGAATGTTTATGAAGCATTCACAGTATGGCTTGTTGTTGTTCCCTTTATCAGTCAGGTTAACTTGGTGCAACACTATTGCTATGGGAATTGCGCCCCTGCGCGATTACCTGAAGGAATACATTCACGCCTTTACAGCAGTGGGCGTCAGCGTCACATCAGAGGCCCCGCCCTCTGGGTACTTAAGATGCTAGCGCCCATCCAAATTGTCTCTTTTTGCCCTTCACCTCGCTTAAACCTGAACTTCGTGGGACTTCTCTGTAGACACATCGCTCGTTAGAGGTGAGCTCGCTCCCTACGCTGAGCGTACAGAGAAATTTCCTGCGTATTGCTGGGCTGGCGAAAGCTAGTCCAGCACCTTTTTCTTTAACCTCTAAGTTTTTTCTCTTCTCTCTCCGCAACTGCTTCGCTCGATGGCGCTAACTGCATCACATCACTACCCTGCTAACGAGTAGCAGGCTAGCCAGCAAAAGCGACACGACAGAGGAGACATCTTCGGACGAGGATTTAAAACAACTTGCTCATTTCTTCTCGGCCATGGCTCCCGAGAAGGGAAAGCGGAAACCCAGAATTCCAAAAAAGGCCAGCGGCTGCGGATATTCCCTATTGGCGACGGACACCCACAAGGCCTGTCCTGTCTGCCTGGGGATGCTGCACGCAAAAACAGCGTTGGACACCCCCGACTCCTGTCCACACTGCAACCAGATGCTGGAGGCGGTGAGGAGACACTACGTGGACATTGTGGCCAAAGCCATGGGCGCCGCGCCGCGCCAACAGACCCGGATCTCACAGAGGCTCTCACTCCCAAGCCGGAGCTCGAGAGCATGGATCTGGAGGACAGTGGACAGGTCGAATGGGGGACAGCTTGGACATGGCGGTTCCCGTCGGAGACTCGACAGCTGAATTGACACTCGAGGCATGATGAACGTGGATGAGATCTCGCTAACAGCCTCAGGTGAAATTTCTGATGAAGACGCTGACAACGAGTACGAAGGAGAGGAAGAAGACCTCTCACGGAACCTGGTGCCAGTGCTGCCAGAGACAAACGCATCGATACCTACCCTGTTCGACTTGTGTCGCAGAGCGCCAGATGCGCTACAGCTCGCGTGGCCAGAACCTCCACCTCGCCAACAGGTCACGAGGTTGGCAGGGAATTATTTTTATGCCAAGCAGCAGTCGACAACGAGGCACAGGATGCCCATCTTCCCGGATTTCCTCACGGAGCTTACTCGTACCTGGGCTGAACCCAGGGCTCCCATGCTGCTGCCGCTCTCCCAGTTCCTCGACGTGGCTGGAATGGAAGCAGCTGGAATCGCCAACATGCCACAGATGGAGGACACGTTGGCGTCTCACCTGGCCCCCAGATCTTCTGGCACGAAACCAACTTTGCCCAGCAAAGCCTGCCGTGCTTCAGCTGCACAGCTCGAAAAGTGCTACAGAGCTCGGGGCCTCGCGACACGTGCAATGAACGCCTCCGCCACGATACAGGCGTACCTGGCAGAGAAGCTCCAGGAGCTCCAGGTGACAACAGACAAACAGGCTGCAACTGAGGTGCTGGAGGAAGCCCGCAGGGCCACTGACTTTGTGCTCTGCATGATGGGGACAGCAGCCATCGCACAAGGGAGATGCATGGCTGAAGTGGTCATCGCCCAGCGTCATCTGTGGATGACCCTGACGGACCTTCCAGAAGGTCAGCGGTTCCCCTTTTTGCACCACCCGATCGAGCCAACGGGACTCTTCAGGAAGGCTCTGGAACGGATCCAGAGCAGGCTGGAGCAGAGGCGAAAACAGGCTGAAGCCCTCCGTGAGGGGATGCCAAGGAAAACTTTTGCCCCCCCCCCAGGGACACCAGCGGGAGCAGACCCGTGCAGCCTCGACACCGCTCAGCCACACGTCGTCCCCCGCAGAAGAGGCCAGCTTACGACGGGGAGCAGGGCAGAGACCCCTAGCAGGTCCACCTCAGGCCGGGCAGTCCTGGAGCAGGAACAGATTCGTTCCTCGACAAGCAGTCCCGACGAGAACCTCCTCGACAAACCGTGATGGGAGACAGAAGCGGGCCTGACGAAGCAAGCCCTCTTCACAGTTTTGCTGGTTCGTCCGCCTACGGGGTACGGGAACCTGGTTATTTCTACCCAGACTTTATTTGTAAAAGACTACGAAAAGCTGGTGACATTAATGTATGTACAAAACATAAGTGTTCTGCTGTGTGTGAAATAAAGACAAACTGTTGTTGCACAAAACACAAAAATAAAAGTACCAAAGCACAGTTTGCCCTGGTTCTTGACTCAAAAAAAAAAAAAAAAAACGAACAACAACACAGCAACCTTTTTAAAGACAGTCACGATGAAGGGAGAGGGTTATCACCCCCCCCCTCCCTCGCGGTGCACAGGGTGCCAGGTCAGAACAATGAACCCCAGCAGGGCACCCCGGGACTGTCTGCAACAGACAGACCTCGCGGCATCCGCGGGCGGGCAGGCCAGCTCACGCATGGCCGGATGGGGGGAGTCAAATACTCACCCCCCGTGCCGCAGGAGCTCGGGGGGCCTACAATACACAAACCCTCCGAGCCCACAGCGCATCCGCATGCCCCGAGGGCGTCTGCTAAACACAGAGGCCATGACGACAGCCTGTCATGGCCCCCACCTGCAATTCAACGAATGACCGTACCGGTCCACGGGAGCGCTGCAGTCGCCTTCAAGCCCAGGCCGTGCACACGTGCTGAAAGGGAAGACTCCAATAATGCTGCAGAAGTTGTCAATAAATGTCGTCGTCACAATACAAACAATGCACCCTGGCCGACTCGGATAATTTTTCCTTGTGCCCAAGAGGGTCTGGACCTCGTGAATTGGTCCCAATCTGTAAGTGCTGAGCAGAAAAATAAAATTTTTAAAGCTCTACGCGCTCAAACTGAGACAGGCTTTCCAGACTGTAAAACCAGCAGGTCACACACAATCAGTGGATCTGAAATATGTGACCAAGCTCAGTGCACAAGCCCAGCTGCACCTTTAAATAACGACCCCTCATCGGGAGGCTTTCAGCTCCGTCATGAAGCTGCAGAAAAGCACTCTGACTCCACCACAGATTACCATATTTCTGGGTGTACGAGTCATCACCAATTTGTTCAAGGCAGGTCCTTCAGGGAAGTTTATCTCTTCAATGCGCTTCTGTCCATTTAGCTCTAAACGGGGTCAGCGAGTGACCCTCACGCTCTCCCGACACCTCCTGGGCCCCTTCAAGGCAGCCATGCACTACGCGCTGTACGTGCTACTAAAAATGCGTGCTCTACGAATATGGCTAAGCAAGCAAACGCGCCCTGCCCCCTCGGGTGAACAGGGAGGACCCTGATCAGCTCAGGGTGTCCAGCAACCCTGGGGCCCCAGAGGAACCCTCCAGTGTCCACAACAGACACCTCACTGGGTCGAGCATTGTCCTACGTGTTAACCAACACGGCCGTATCCAAGAGGGGAGGGGTAATGGTCCACAGACACTGGACTGCCAAAGTTCTCTGGAAACAACATGGCACAAGAAAACTCATCAGCTTCCTGGAATTGAGGCCAGCTCACCTATCTGTGAAACACGAGCCTCTCATGTAGCGTGCCCTAGGGCTATTGTCACGGAAGGTGACATGCACCCGGGTAGCTCAAACCATGAGACAGGCTCTCTCAGGAGGGCCTCTTCTAACCCTAGGACAGAGGCGGAACCAAAGGCTTGTGGACCAGATCTGGCCACGGTGCAGCCGGGCATCCGTAGGTCTGTCCGCTTGCAAAACCTGCACGTTCTACGAACTGTGCCTCTCACTAAACGAAGCAAACGCAGACGCTCTGGCCCACGGCTAGCCAGCAGGGGCGTTGCGTTGCACCTCTCCCCCCACACCTCCAATTCAGGAGACACGGGAACACCCATGCAAGGGAGACCCCTCCCTAATATTGTTGGCCCCCAGGTGACCATGGAACCCGTAGTCCTTGGGGGTGTGCTCAATGCTGATACCCTGGCAGCTGTTTCCCTATAGGGACCTGCTGACTCAACCACACGAGCAGCCTCTCCACTTACGTCCAGGACTGTGGCAGATCTCAGCTTGGTTGCTGAGAGGAACAAACTGATAGCCTCAGACCTCCCCAGCAACGTGATAAACACAATCCAGGGAGCGAGAGCTGTGTCAACACAGACTCTCTACGCTCGCAAATGGCATGTTTTTGAGGCTTGGTGCATGGAAAGGAATATTGTCCCATATTCCTGTGACCTGGTCCAGCTTCTTACCTTTATGCAGGACCTGCTGGAAAAAGGCCACACTTTTTCTACCATTAAGGTGTTTTTGTCAGCCATCTCGGCATGCCACGAAGGCTGGGGGAGGGGGGAACACCCGGTGCACACCCTCTCATGATACGGTTCATGAAGGACGTACTGAGGAAAAGACCCCCCCAGCAGGACTCTGGCCCCTGACTGGGACCTCCAGTTAGTCCTGAATGCTCTTTGTGAGCCCCCATTCGAACCTCTGAGCAACATTAAGATAGATTTGCTATCTTATAAAACTGCTCTACTCTTGGCTCTTTGCTCAGCTAAACGTGTAGGTGACCTCCACGCTTTATCTGTGCACCCAATGTGTACAAAGTTTGCCCCTGATGGGTCAAAGGTCACCCTATGTCCTAACCCCGCATATGTCCCAAAGGTTCCAACTTTGAATCCCAGAAGTCTGGACTTTGAACTTTCTTCATTTCCTCCTGCTCCCGTCCTCACTGAGGAACAGAGGAGGTTGAGAGCACTCTGCCCCGTCAGGGCCTTGGGTGCTTACATTGAAAGAACAGCTGATTGGAGGAAAACAAACCAGCTGTTTGTATGTTTTGCCAACCCGGCTGCTGGCAGGGCCCTGTCAAAACAGCGCCTCTCACACTGGGTGACTGAGGCCATTAAAAGGGCGTACAGTAGCAAAGGTCAACAGGTGCCCTCTGGGGTACATGTCCACTCCACTCGAGGCTTGGCCGCCTCGTGGTCACTGTTCAAGGGCGTACCAGTTGCAGACATCTGTGCAGCTGCAAACTGGATTTCAACAAACACGTTTGCAAAACATTACAGTTTGGACGTTACTGCATGTGATGTCACTCAGGCTGTCCTCTCGAACACACAGTAGAGAGCAGCCAAAAGATGCCTAATGTATGAAGGCAGAAGTTCTCACAAGCATGCATTTTACTGAGCATTTCAAGGGCGTGAATGAATTACGTTCCCATAGCAATAGTGTTGCACCGAGTGAACCTGACTGATAAAGGGAACTGAAAGTTATGCACCATAACTCATGTTCCCTGAAGGAAGGGAACAAGGTGCAACACAGTTGGCCCTTTTCAATGCCAAAGCTCGGTGAAGTGCACTTGGAGACCGTTTGGATGGGCGCTAGCGTCTTAAGTACCCAGAGGGCGGGGCCTCTGAGGTGACGCTGACGCCCACTGCCATAAAGGCGTGAATGCATTTCTTCAGGTAATCACGCGGGGGCGCAATTCCCATAGCAATAGTGTTGTACCTCGTTCCCTTCCTTCAGGGAACATGAGTTATGGTGCATAACTTTCAGTTTATTTTTATCCCATATGTTTTTGTCAAAATTTTTGTGCCATTTCCAAAATTCATATATGAAAATGTTCAGCTCTTTCAGGAGAACGGTGCTATGACCTTTGGTATTGGTGCAACTTTAGCTTTATGAAATATGTAGACTTTTCTGCCATTTTTTTTCCTCCTTAAAAAATGAATTGAGCTTATTTTCCATCCTTCAATTCTTTAGATCTGTTTACAACCTTTTACTGCTCCTTTCACATTTTGTTCTGGTTCAGCTTTGGCCATTTCCCGATAATTTCAGCTGTTTTTTCAGCTGTTTAAATATCCCTCCATATTCCTTCTGCTAACTACATTTTTGTGTTTCTTCTAAATTATTTCTGTTAGTTTCATCTCGTTATGTTCCTTTCAGCTCATTCCTGCAAGTTTTAGCTTTTTCTGTTATTTCAGCTACTATTTACCTGTAGCTGTTTATATGCTAATATTAGCCTTTCAGCCAATTCCACATTTTTTGCACTCATTTCAACCTTTTCAGCTTAAGTCAGCAAAAATGTGCTCTTTCCACTTCTTTCTGGTAAGTTAAGCTTCTTTCTTACGTTTCAGATGATTTTGTTGCTAATTTGAGCTTTTTTCAAGTCATTGACACTTTTGTGCTAATTTCTGCTTCTTTCAGCTAAATTGGGCAAACTTTTTTTCCCCTAATTTCTTTTGATAATTTAAGCTTGTTCTAGCTTTTAGCATCCATTCTCTTCTGCTTATTTGGGTTAGTTTAGCGGGGGTAGTAGCCTAAGTAAAGAAGCCCAGACTTCCCTCTCCCCAACCACTTGGAGCAACTCCTCTGGGGGAATCCCAAGGCGTTCCCAGGCCAGCCGAGAAACATAGTCCCTCCAGCGTGTCCTGAGTCTTCCTCTGGGTCTCCTCTGGTGGGACATGTCCAGAACACCTCACCAGGGAGGCGTCCAGGAGGCATCCTAACCAGATGCCAGAGCCACCTCAACTGGCTCCTCTCGATGTGGAGAAGCAGCGGCTCTGAGTCCCTCCCGGATGACTGAGCTTCTCACCCTATCTCTAAAGAAAACTCATTTCAGCCGCTTGTATCCGAGATCTCGCTCTTTCGGTCACAACCCAAAGCTCATGACCATAGATGAGGGTAGGAACGTAGATCGACCGGTAAATTGAGAGGTTCGCCTTTTGACTCAGCTCTCTCTTCACCACGACAGACCGGTACAGCGACCACTTCACTGCAGACACTGCACCTATCCACCTATCAATCTCTCGCTCTATTTTCCCCTCATTCGTGAACAAGCCCACAAGATACTTTAACTCCTCCACTTGGGGCAGGACCTCCTCCTCGACCTGGAGAGGGCACTCTACCCTTTTCCGGGTCAAGACCATGGCCTCGGATTTGGAGGAACTGATCCTCATCCTGGCCGTGGGATGAGGATCAGATGTTTGCAGCTGAGATTGACACAGCTTTTAGCATTTCTTAGCTACTTTCAGCTGTTTTCAGATAAGCAAGTTTTTCCTGTTAATCTCTGTGACTTTCAGCTTAATTAACTTCTTTATGCTATTTCTGCTTGTTATGCTTGTTTTAGCTTTTTCTGCTATTTCTACTACTATTTAGCAGTTTTACGCTAATTTTAGCATTTTCAGTTAATTCCACATTTTTGGAGCTCATTTCTGCTCGTTGGACTTCCTTCTAGTAGCTTCAGCTTCTTTTTGTCTCGTCAGCTATTTTTTTCCCGTTAATTTGAGCTCTTTTTAAGCTAATTTCCCAAGTTTTGTGTTAATTTCTGCCATTGTAAACCTAATTCAGCAAATATGCATTCTTTCTGCTTTATTTTGCTAACTTGGGCTTATTCTTCCATTTCAGTGACATTTCAGCATATTTTTATTTAATTTTAGCTGTTTTTCACCAAGTTCTAAGTGTGCACACTGTATTTTCGCAGGAAATGCAATTTCTCTAGTTTTGATTTAATTATTTTCTGAACGTATGCTGGTGAAGATTCTCAGTCGTCCAGGACATGGTAAATTCAAAAAGGCGTTCAATGCTTCAATACAAATAAAAGTCCAGTTGATCTTGTATTGAACACCTTTTTGAATATTTTCTGAACCTTTTAATCTGTCCTGTTTGTGTTCCTTAGTTGTTGTTTTATCCTCCATGGTTGTAGCATACATGCAGATGCACAAAACACATGAAACTCATCAGTTATGGGTTTGTTTGTAGTGTTGAACATCTTTGCTGCAGCGGAACGTCTACTTAAAGCCGATGTGCAGAGCTGTGGTGACTCACGTTGGGGCAGGCATCTTCTCCTTGTTGTCCCACCAGGATGTGAAGCAGATCCCCCTTCCTGAGCAGGAAATCTCCTGTGATGTAGACGCCATGCGACCTGCTCATCGCCATCACGCTTCGCCCGCCGGCCGCACCGTAGGCCATGATCCTGAGGTTCAACAAACACACAGCCGCTCAAAGTCAAAGATATCAGAGAATCATGCTGGTGGTTTTCATTAAAGTAGATTCCGGGTTTGTTCAGAACGCCATAATATGCATTAGTGACAACTAAAATAATTTACTAACACTGAAGCACACGTTACTCAGAGATTCTGATCAGTTTTTGACTTTATGCACATGTTCGAGGCTGAAAACACAAAACAACATGCTGCAGTCTCACAAACAATAAAAAATACTTTTCTGGGAGAGTACACAAAAATAAAAAGTCAAAGTGTTATTTTTTTCTTGTTATCTTAAGATATGTTGTTACCGTCATAATAAAGATATACGTATTTTGTTTTATTCATCTTAATATCTATACAGTAGATACTGATTAGTTTAAATCCTGAGACAATGCCGGTTTTCTCATGACAACTAGTTCTGCTTAATTTATAAATGATTGTTTCCTCAAGACAGAGTTAATTGCTTTAATATAAAACACTTGTTTTTGACAAAATGACTCTTGTTTTTTAAGATGTTAATGCAAATTTTTCACAATCATACTCGTTTTAAAATAACTCACATCTTAAGATTATTAAATATCCATTTAGTGATGCTTCCGTGTGTTTGTCATCTCAATATTTCCAGATATTAGTATCAGTTGAGACAAAGGTGTTCATTTTCAGGAGATAAATTATCTCAACCTGAGATAAGAATAAGAGTTTCACAAACTAAGTTTATATTGTCTTAATTTAAATAATGTAGCTAAGTTCTTATCTTGAGCAAGTGCCTCATTTAATCAAGATTATCTCTTCTTGAGATTATGCTTTTCCCCCCCAAAGTTATTAATTTAATTATAGAGATAATTGTTTTTCCTACATCTAATTACGCTGACATTATAAAACTCGCTTACATTAGATCATTATTTTTCAGTTATTTTAACTAGAAAAGCTCGTTTTCTTCTGACAAGTAGAAATGATCTCAAGTTCGGAAATCAGAATGTTTGAAAATTGACCAACAATCCATCACTGATCAATGTCTTATAGACCATCATGACACTGAGCAATAAAGAAGAACCGCTCGTTCTGCACCATAATGATCTTGTTACAAAAATAAAACTAGCTTATGTATCTTAAGCTGCCAGAATAGTCACGTTAAGTGAATAATATCAGGTACGACCGTCGGCTCTCAGAGTTTCTTTAATTTATTTGATGTTGGAGGACATTAGCTACCTCAGCAGTTTGCATGATGACTTTAGGGAGCACATATTCATCTCCGTGGCCGTTTGTCAGCTTCAAATGCAGACCCCGGCAGCCAAACGGGTCCACATCAAACCCGGCTGAGGAGCTTGTGTGCTTTCTAAAGCTTTAAAAGCACACTGCCGGGAATTTTATGGCTCGGAGTTTTGTGCAAAGCTGGTTTTGTTATGTGGATGTGGGAGGCTTGCAGTTTCCAGAGACATTTTCATTCGGTGTCAAACCCAAGTTTAAATGCCTCATGAGTGCCCACAGGAGGAATATCGATCTCTGCAAAAGACTGCAATGATAATATAGTAAACTTAGAGTTAACACTCTTTTTCCACGTTCTAAAGTGCTATCACAGTCACAAGTGGGTGGTTAGGGATAAGACTCAGGTGTTATTGCTGCGCTGACATTAGAGCTGCTTCGTTGTGCAAGAAGCTGGGATTCTTCCTCTGTAGAGGACTGAAGCACAGCGTTGTAGAGGTGGGCGTTAGTCTGGTTTGCTGTAAAAAATATGAGCTGCACAGAGGTCAAGTGTGTGCTGTAAACTAAAGCTGTTAAAAGCTCATCAGCTCAAGCGTTTGAGCCTTCTGAGTGGCCGGGCATCGCATGAGGCCCTTGAGAAAAATCCAAACCATTCCAGTGTAAATTAGTTGCATAAATCCCTGTTAAAGGCAGCAATCCTACCTGTAGGTGCCGGTTTCTGGGACCCGCCACAGCTGAACGCCTTTGAAGGGCCCCCGGGTGCCGACTGTCACGTTGACGTTGCTGCTTCTGTAGGAGTTGAGGCATTGAGTGGGAGTCGGGCCCTCGGGACCCACAGCCCCACAGGTGTGAAAAATCCATTTTTTGGCTGCGTATGAAGAAAAATAAGCGTATTTTATTTTGGTAGTGCACACACTGCTGAGTAATAGACTTAAAAACGACGGGCTGGCTGACTTTCAGAGCAGAACACACACGTTGACTCATATGTCGTTCATTCCAGTTCAACATTTCTCACAGCGCAGCAGCAAATACTGGAGCTTAAATCTGAGAGATCCTCATGTGACAGGCTACGATTATCACGTGTGGCAACAGGATCACAGACTGATGATTAAGAGACGCATGTCTTCATTATTAATTTGTTTGGTAGGGAATTGTCTGAAGGGTCTCATTTCAAATGTGAAACTCACAGTACAAACAAATTACACCCATCCCAAAAGACAGGAGAGCTGCCAATCTTCTTGAATGGAAGGAAGTTCACCCCAATATCAGACCATGCAATACTCAGAGAAATGACAACCGCCCTCAGGAGTTTAATTTCAGACTACTAGCCTCAATTAGCAGGTTAAATGTTGAAAAAGTTAGAGTTGTAGGAGAAAACCTTCATCACTCCTAACAGAGCAACACAGCACATCTTAGAGTTTCACCTGAACAACCGAGACGACTTTAGAGAGAATGGGCCTCATGCACGAACCGTTCGTACGCACAGATTTGTTCTTAAACTGTGCGTACGAGTGATTTAGGATCATTTGTGGCATTCAACAATGTTTTCGTATCCTACGATTTTTTTCAGATACGAACAAAATTTACGAGTGGTCCGGACCTGTCGTATATTTTAGGAGCGTCAGTCTGCTGTCATCCAGACGGAATTTCTCCACTAATAACTTCATATTTCGTTATTTAGAAAATATTTAGAGTTTAAAAAAGTCACGCACCACAATTGGTCTTGACAATAGGTTCTGTTTGAAGTCGAATTATAATTTAAATGTAATAATGTCTAACGGATTAAAGTATTTAAATTAAAATCAATTTGTTATCAATGCCCTTTTCTAACACTACAATATTAATATGAAGATCTCAAACTGAAACCAACTATAGTTTGATTTGTCTCGGTAACGCAGACTTCGGTAACGCAGACTTTAGGTTGACCTCCTCTTGCTGCTGTCATAGATCTCAGATAGCTCAATGAGTAAAGCGTTGCGTCGCAGTTTCGAACCTTATGGGTTCAATTCCCACATGGGACAACGTTTTTTTTTCTCCTTTTAATTCATTCCAGATTTAAAAAACACAAGAAAACTATTTACAATACAACAAGAAATGAAGCATAAAGTCTTTTTAATCTGGAATGAATAAATAATCTAAAGAAAGAAGGAAAAAAAATAGTCATACCTTGTGGGAATCGAACCCACGAGGTCTCGATAAGCAGTGCAATGCTTTACCCAGTGGGCCACCAGGACGCGTGTATATTTTAAGGTCCACATTTCTTATAAACAAACATTCTTTGGCTTTAGTTGGTCATTTACTCCCATGAGTGACGCTGCTAATAAGGACAGATTTTCTTTTCTTGACCTCAGAGAGCAGAACTTCAATCTCCGCACCGGTAGAGTTCTTCTTTTTACTTTTCGCTGTCATTTTATGAACGAACACGTTTTGCCTCTGAGGCAGGAAACGTAGCCTTATATGGTGTTTTGAGGGGTGGGAATTATGTAAATAACCTCTCCGCGTGCACGCGCAGGTGAATAGAACAGGTGGGATTCATCATAGTACGCAGCTCATTTACACACTTTTCCTGAGGGTAGAAGAGTTTGTTGAATCTGACGTGGCATGTTCGTACGAACGCTTCGTACGAACAAAAGTAAGAGAAATTTAGGATAGAAATACGAACATGTTCGTGCATGAGGCCCAATGTCTTTTAGAGAGTCAAGATGAAGGTGTGGATGGTTGGTGTTAATGCACAACAACTCAAACAAAGCTGTAGCACCAAGGTGGAGGACTTGTTTCACCGCCAGAGGACCTGATCGCCTTGCACTGCGGCCATGAACTCCTCTGCAGACCAAATTATTCCAACAGCTGAAGCGCGGGTCAAACTGGGTCATGAAACTGGACAGTGATCCCCAAACGCAACAGCAAATCATAATCCAGTCAAAGTCCAGACCCCAACCTGAATGAAGTGCAGTTTGGACTTGAGGTGAGCAAAGACAAACTTGAGCAAACGTCAGTGCACGGAGTCCATTGATCCTTCAGTATTAATTCTGTTGAAGATGTATTTAAACGACAGGATGATCTTTGTTATGTAAATCGATCCCATGTTGTTGATGTTAAACACAGAAAGGTCTTCGGTTAAGTTCGTCTCTCTTCTCCTTTCTCTCCCCAGGGTGCTGGTAGTTTCACACTCGAGCCCGTTTTATCGATCGTGTTGCTCCGACCATGTGAACGAGTTAACCGGAGCGCACACACCCAGAGCCATTTTCTGACGAGCTCTTGGCTGAGCAAACAAAAACAAGATGTGCTCTCGAGGGTGAGCGTCCTCGCTAACAATATGTGCACACTCATCACGTGCACATGAAAGAACCACCATGGGAGACTGGGGCTCATCTGCCTGAATGTTATATGAACCTACTTTAAATGAACTTTGCCACCAGTGGGATGAAATTACCATAACAGACAGTGACCTCCATCAAAAAAGGGGAGCAATAGTGTTCATCAGAAAGGAATTATTCCAGAGAGGAAAAACTCTAAGGAAAAGGAGTAATAAAAACCTGTTTTTAATTGTACAGTAAAGTCCCAGCAGTCTTTACCCCTCCGAATATCACCACAACGACAGTAAATGTATTATTCAAGCCATATTATTCGCATAAAGCACATTCAGATGTTTTTTTGTTCCAGGTTGGTGCTTTGTACAACAACAAAAATTGAAGTTTTATGACCAGCTAAGGCCAGCTTGGGGGCAAACTGAATCAAAAATACAAATATGTCTGTTGGCAGACAGAACCATCTCAGTTTGAGACAACACTGATCAGCAGCATCTGAGCATTTGTGTGTGACAGACGGATGGTCAAAGAGACAGATGGGCTGAGCCTCCATCACGCTCCACTAGAAGCCATGTTGTGTCAAAAGCCTTTTTTTTTTAATTTTAGCTTAGATTTGGATCGGCATGGATCGGTTCTTTCCCCAAATGAGGGGGAACAGCAGAGTCAATCGGATCTTTGAGGTCGTGTTCAGACTGACGGCAGCAGTTTGAGCCAGACGTGCTTTAGAACGAGGTTCAAAACAGAACGAGGCCTACGGAAAAATTCTGCTTTTGCTGCAGAGCAACGTGTGTGATGTTCAGTTTTGATCACATGAAGAGCATTTCTGTTGTAGGTTTGATTAAAAAACTGAAAGAACCGCTGACCGGCTAAAAACATCTGACGGGACAAAAGAGAACCAAACTAGACAAGTAACTTTTTTTCCCTTTTGAGTTAATTAAGGGTGAAAAATAAGAAATAGACAATGAGTTCTACATTAAAGCTTCAGTATATAGCTTTTTTATAAACATATTTCTTCACTCTGTCACTACCTCCTGACAGACTGATGTTAGCCAGGTAATCTCTGAAAAAAAAAAAAAAAAAAATTGTCCCCTTGCTTCTCCAGGTGGTAAATAAGCATTTCTAAAAAGAAAAGGTGACACGCCATTTTCCAGCCAATAAAAACAGAGTTTGTAACCAGCCAATAAAAACAGAGCTTGAATTTGAATCAGCCAATAAAAACAGAGCTTGAATTTGAATTTCAGCAGACCATGGGAGAGCAGAGCCATATATGGCTCTGAGGGGGAGGGATCAGAATGCTTTGCCTGTTGAAAATATTTCTAAGTGCTGCAGTTCTACAGAAACTGCAGACTGAACCTTTAATGTGTAAGCTTGATGGTGAGAAGTCTAAACTGACACAGAGATGATAGATTTATTTATTTATTTTTAAATCCTTTATTACTTTGTCTTTTGTAGTGCTTGTTAATAGTTTTTTTTTAAATAAAGCCTGGATTTCCTGTTATGTCATATCTGTTTATGGTTTAACTTTTGGTAAATGTATGCAAACCTATCAGCAGAAGAGGTCGCTCAAAGTTCAAATATGTTTTAAATAAGACGTGTGCTGGAAGAGCATTTGGCTTGTTTGACTAAATCTGCAACAGGTTCAAATTTTTTTTTCATTCAACCTTTACTTATATATGTTAGTCTCATTGAGTCATGAGGCTAATTTACAAGGGACTTGTTTTAGACAGACAAACTACAGTAAAAATGCTATTAAAAAGTAATGTTATAAAACAATCATAAAAACATTCAAGGTGCCATAAAAACAAGGTAAATACTAAAAATAAAAACATATTTGCTTTGATGTTATATTGACTTTATCAAATGTTTAAAATCCCCTATAGAAATTAAGGTGGACAGCTTCAGATCTTTTTGCAAGGTGTTCTAGGAGCAGAGTAGCAAAAGGCCTTTTTGCTAAGTTCACTCTGCACTGAGGAAACGCTGCAGGTAATGAAGACCTAAGAGTGCACGCTGTAACTGCACTGACAACGTGACATGGGAAGGAGATCTAAGAAGGCAGCAGACCAACAAGTGATTTAAAGAAGAAAATTAAACAGTATGAGAGCCTACGTTCATATAATGATGACCAACTGACCAAGGAGTACAGGGCGCAGGGATGGGTATGGTAGTTACAACCAGTTATGAATCTTAGCGCATTTTGATAGACAGCATCCAACATCTGCAAGCAGCTGGCCAGGACATTCATGTATGTCAATAATGTCACCATAGTCAATGGCCGGTAGGAAGGTAGCGGTTACAAGGCCTTTTCTGGAATTCACAAAATCTATTTCTGAAAAAGAAATCCAGTTTTATTTCATCCCTACTGACCGCCAGAGGGCGGTGCTGAAAGCACTGAATATTCTATTCGCGCATGTGCTGTTTGAGTAATTATATCAACAACGTCACACAGGTGTGACCAGATAAGCAATCAAGAGGCTATATAGCCTAGCGTTATCCGTTAATTCAGTCCTACAGAATCTTCTCGCGTAAAGCAAGGATTCTGAGTGACAGAGAAGCTCTGGCGGTCATCCGGGATTCATAGAATGTTACATTCGTAACTTTCGTTTTAATTTCAGTTTCTTAATCAAGTTTTCGACACGAGGCTTAAAAGAGAGAGGTTCATCAATTACAATTCCCAAGTATTTCAAAGAATTCACAAACTCAATCGTAACCATGCATGGATGAGATAGAAGGAAGATCCGGCACTGACTTTTGGTTTGAAAACAACATCCCTTTGGTTTTATCAGCATTTAGCATCAACTTGACATGGAGCAAGTCTGACTGAATGATGTCAAATACAGACTGTAGAAGCTGGAAAACCTTGGCCACTGTTTTAGCTCGACAATAAACAACAGTATCGTCAGCATAGAGATGCGTCAGGAATGTTTTGACCTACATTATTTATATTAATTGTAAAAAGAGTGGGTCCTAAAACTGAGCCTTGTGGCACACCATTAGTGACCGTTGGGTAGCTAGATGAAGTACCGTTATGTCAAACACAATGCCTCAGACGTGAGAGTAAAACCTCATCTTACAATGTTTACAGGTCAAAAAGTGATCGTAAAATTGATTCTATGAATTTGTATGGGCACGCTGGTTGTGTGAGCTGTGAAAGGGTTCCTGTGGTTAAAGCAACTACCTTCCAGCGTCAATATCTTCACTGAAGTTCTAATTTTACTTTGTATCTGCAGCATCAGGACTCTTCGTTCCACCATGCCCTCGTGTATTAGCATATGTTGTCCTTATAAAAGTGGCAGCTGTCCTCTCTCTGGACCTGCTACCAGAAAGATGGATCAATGCTGGCATCGTGTGAATGGATCTGAATGCAAAGCAAAGAGCTTGTGGAGCAAACACAAATTAATCGCAACTCCTGGTTCACGTGGCTCCATATCAGCCTTGTTTCTGATTTAGGTTTCTCCTCTCAAACCCAAACTGGACCTCGTTGGTGAGTTTCTGCAGGTCAGTTTTGATAAACAAGCGGATGACGACTTCTACTCTGTGTAGCTGATTAACAAACACGAAATGACCAAAACTCCTTTCTGCTCAGAGGACATCTGGTGTCGGAGCCAATCAGATCATTTCAATCAACACCTCATCTAATTTTGATCTGATGCCACTTTTCATCAAATCCACACAACTCCAGTTGTTGAGCTGCATGAACAAAAGTGGCACCATCTTATATAAAAATGTACTGTCTGTATAAATAAACTGATGATTTTGTATCCTAATGGCCAAACTGTAAATATGATAAACTGATGTTTTTATGTGTAAATACTGATCGTAAAAAGAAAAATTACTGGAAATTTAAACAGGAAAATGTTGTAAGGAAACAACTACAGTTTAGATCTCTTGAAGCAATGTTCTGTGGAAAGTTTATGAAAAATTACTTTTTGTAAATCACTCTTTGAACAACTTCAGTCTGAAGAAAAAGCCTAATTCTGACCAGATCGTTGAACCCAAGCAGAGCCAAATGAGGATTTCAACCATCTTCAACCATCTCACATCTCATCCATGCATCTGATGAGCATCTTTATGACCAACTGATTTTTTATATACTAAAACAAAATCGGTTAAATTTAACTGATCTGTTGTAAATTTTTAACACTTCTGATCACAGGAAGTACCACAAACAATCAAATGGGAAAATACAGCTAGTAAAACAATAGGTATTTCTTGTAAAAAGTAAATAAATCTTTCAAAAATTGGGATCACGGTGATCTCATCTGGAGGCCACATATCAGTGAAGTAAATATGGTGTAATGGTTCTGTTGTGCGTTTTATTTAGGTTTTGTCAAACCTGAACTTAATGTTCATAAAAGCAGCTCAATAGCCCTGTTTCCATCCATTTTCATTTCGAATTTTGAGCTACCTCGCAAATATGTAAATACAAATTAATGCAGATCAGAAGTGTTTCCATCTGCTGGCTTGAAGCGCTTCTTCCAAGCCGCGCACAGCGTCATTACGTCAGACGTCAGCGTCATTACGTCAGACGTCAGCACTGCGCATGTCTACAGTAAACCAGAGAGTAAACAGGAAGTAGCGGTTGACAACAGAACCCGGCCACACATCTCGTCAAAATGGAGAGAATATTTCAGGTACGTGTTGCTATCGGGCGAGTTGTATTTATTCTGTCATGCCAACTAGTTTTAGCGAGTTACATGCTGTTCGGAGCGGAAACAGCTGATCAGTCACGTGACGTGAATGTGCGCTACGGCAGCACGAGTCGGCAAATGTGTTTCCATCTGTCGTTTTGCGCAGCTGCTCGGTTTCGCAGCTCCCAAAAACCACCTCAAGCGAGCGTATAAACTTTTTGGCGAATTTCAGGAAGTAACTTCGTATTTTGCCGTTTCCATTAAGCTTTTCTGCTGCGATACTTCAAAATGCGCACCTAGAAACCTTGATGGAAACACGGCTAGTGTCTAAATATTTTGGAGTCATTTGTTGTGCGAAGTTACAGAAAATAAACATTAACTGATAGTAGGGCTGGACAATAATTTGATACCGATATATATCATAATATACTTTTATTCTATAATGGTGATATGAGTTTTAAGCAAATTGTTGATATTTCGATATACATTACGCTATGATTACAGTATTTCACTGACACGTTTCTTTTTCTGTTCTGGTTGAAGCAGCCACTTCAATTTGAACAGAAAAAGCCACGGCACATAACTGCCTAAGTGTGTGTATCACACACACAGAGTTTGGGTCCAGAAGGAGTTAGCGGTAGCAGGCTAGGCTAGGCTAAGCTCCAACGTGCGGTACATTTTCGCTTCAAAACGAGTGCCCATGATGGTCAGAATGTGACTGAACAAGCTTTCACAAGCGAAGAGAAAGCACATGACAGAAGATGAGAGGCAAGACTAATTTGGCGGCGTGGAAGTGGTTCGGCCATCTATGATCCGATAAACTGCAGGTTTCAGTGTGCTGCAAAATGTGCTGTAGAGTCGTTCCAACTAGCGGTGGGAACACATCTAACTTCTTTCATCTGAAGAGTTTCCACTCGATAGAATATGCTGTGTCGGAAGATGAAGCGCAATAAAAGTTTGAGCCAACAATTATCTGAAACAATACCCCCAGCTGTATCAAAAGGTACAGGTTATGTTGTTATTTAAAGTTAAAACTATTAATATTGACAAAGTGTTATGTTTATTTGATGGTGATTTCACATGTCTTTGAAGGCTAAATACAAATAAAAGGTGAACAATAATTTATTTGTACAGTTTGTACAGTTTGAGACTTTTATATTGTTTATATCGATATCGGAATTATATCGTTATCGACCGAAATTAAGAAATATATCGTGATAAAATTTTGGCCATATCGTCCAGCCCTAACTGACAGTTTATTAAGAGTTAACCCCATAAACCCCAACAATAATGTATGAGTTGAATCACTACGAGTTTATTTGAAGATAATGGACGTTAACGAGTTGCATGTTAACGGTTCAATTGTTGAATCGCCACCAAAACAAACAGCTGATGTGTCGGTTTGATCGCCGCGCAGCAAAGACGGTGGTGAGAGCTGAAGGACGAGAGTAAAGGGAGAAGTCTAGAAGGAAAGGATGAAGGTGAAATCAAGGTGATGAGAGCAAATAAAATAGAATGACAGACTAAACAAGTTGTGACAGTGAGACGGGATGGCAGTAATACAGGCTAACAGAGAGTCAATAACAGGGTTTTTTCTACATGATGGAGACAAACGCAGAAATGAAAGGGGACCCAATGTCCTCATCCCAGATAGCAGAGTGAAAGGAGAGATGACGTTTTGTGGGGTTAATCACTGATCGTGTCTGGAACGGGTGTGTGTGTGTGTGTGTGTGTGTGTGTGTGTGTGGGGGGGTTGACAGATCTGCTGAGCTAAACCCTCATCAGGCTCGCCGTTCTGTCCTGCAGACGTCGAAGCATCAGACACGAGGGACTCGTCTGTGGAACGGGAACCGCTCAGGGCTGCCTCTGAAATGCAGAACTTGGAGTTCAACTTCTCTCCTCTGAGTTAATATCTATGATAATCAGCAGAGCGAGAGCGGCGTGATCCCAACCTCCCGTCTTCCTCTGAGGTTGCGGTTATTGTGACCGAGCGTTTAAACGCGTCACAGCGGCTTTTCACTTTCTGCCCTTGAAGCAAACATTATAAGTTACATGGATGCTTTTTTTTTTCTTTGAAAAATAGACTTGTGTGATTTCTATTTATCTTATAATCCTGGGACATTTTAACTTATTTTATGTGGTTGCGTCTTTTAAAGTCAACCCAGCAGATCCAAACTAAAAGTTGTTAATCAGATAAATCTGTGTTTTAAGCCTGACTGTTCCACTTTGTGCTGATGTCCACCCCTCTCTCTCCTTAAGAAGTCCATTTTTTTCCATTTTTGTCTTTTGAGCCTTATAACAAAATATTTCCTTTACTTTTATTTGTGGCCTCTGCAGTTTTTCCATAGCTCAACTGAAGTCCATCTGTCCCTAACTAGATTTAGAAGCTTTCTATAGAGGACCTCACAGTCGGGATATCTCAGTGAAAATCACACATTGTAAAGCCGTTGGCTCGTGAGCAGGGAACAGATATATGGAGGGATAAGAGACGGTTTCTGCAGCTTCTAACTGACCTCTAAAGTAGCTTCTGTTATTCTGCAAAGAAAAACTTTTAACTCAAACTCATAAATCCTGATGAAAAGTTTAATAAGACCGGTAAACAAGAAGACAACTGAACATGATCACAAAAATCATTCTTTCTACTGACGATCAGTGAGTCTCAGGTCCTGAGAAGAAAACAAACACACAAAACTTCGGCTTTAAAAACCTACAGATTTGACGTTAAAGGCCTAGCAATATGTGTGGGAATGCACACTGCCCAGCAGCTTTCATGCCAGAGTTTGAAACTTCAATCACCTTAATGTTGAGAAACAATGTAGTTATAGCCATTTTAGTCAAACCTTTAAAAAAAAAACTCATACAAGATCTTAAGTTATGGTCAGAATGTGTGTTGGGGATGACTCTTAGCTACTACCACAATCATTTTGTTACCTCAGCGGTTCCATCCACGTTGTAACGTGCTGGAGGCTGCAGAGAACAAACATTCTGAGGCCGAGGAGCAGAAAGATCATCTAAGAGATGCTCCCTACGAGCCAGAACAAGAATTGGAGATTAAGTGAACACACCACTTTTTGTCATCTGGACCCACCAACATTTGCAGAGTCTATTACCGGTACACTCTTCTCAGATGTGACCTTTGACCCCAGCGTCATAGATCCTGCTAAATGCACTGATAAAGCGCAAAACAAGCTCATAATCATGAACAAAGCGTCTGATAGTACTGAGCCAAAACACAGTCCTGCGTTTCCTGATGCTTTCATCAATCTTCAATCTCTTGATCATCAGAATCATGCTTTTGCTCTCTGAGCCTGTCAACCTTGACGACATTCCAGAGTTACACGCCCTCTGCAAAGTTCGTTCCTCACTTAAAATGGTCAAGGGCATTCTAATGTATGTTTCCGATGTAAGCGCTTCACCATGTTTGCGGTACCACATGGGGGGTGAGTTTGGACAACACCTATTTTACAGCTCAGAATCTGTAAAATTGATTATGGCAGCGTTCACCCTGCAGGTAAATGCAGCCTTAATCTGATATTTTTTGCCCATATGTGACCCGTATCAGATTTTCTTACGACTGTTTGAACGTTACAACACAGATTTTTTTCAAAAACAGCCCAGGTCTTTTTCATACACGGTACTGAACCAGATGCATAGCAGATGTTTTTGAAATCGACCTCAGTCTGAATGATCAGGCTGCATTTCATCCGACTTTTACATTATTGAGGTAGGGGTGTACAGATCGATCCAAGTTTCAATATAACAATAACGACCTCATGCAGTTTTAATTTCAGAACTCTACACATCTTCAGCTATAGAACTGAAGTCCATTTGATTTACATTTTGTCTTTTAATGTCCTGGATGACTGAGAATCAAAAGCAACATGTGATACTAACATTAGTGAGGGACTGTATCAACACTAAGCTGAAGGGATCAATACCAGAGTTTTTTTCTACCTTCAGTACATCAATTACATTTCCAAAATACAGCATTGCACAATAGGAGCCATCAAGAGCCAGGATAAAAAATGAACACTGGACAAAACAATCAAGGCAGATAATTGAATTGGTTCTGATTGCACAACACCTTCAGAAGCACACACGCTAATTTGTAGCATCCAAATTTACGACACGTTTTCTTCTGCACATGGGTCACCTCAGAACGTTAAACTGTTCACACTGGAGCCTGACGGAAGTCACATGTTAATGACGATGTGAGAAATAACACACAAAATATTGAAATTGCACATTAAGACCTGCAGTGTGAACGTATAACCACTTTTATGTTGACTATGATCATCTTGAACCGGATCAGTTGTGGACGTCCACTAAATGAATACTGTCTACAGTCCAGTTTATCTTTAAGGTGGTGACGCATGGCTGGCCCAAGGCATAAGCAAAGTAAGCAGCTGCTTAGGGCCCCGGGGCCACTAGGGGGTCCCCTAAGTGTATTTTTTTAAATAATGATTTCTATATGATTCTATTCAATATTTTTTAAGTTCAGCTTTTGCAATTTGTTACATACATTTACATGTTTTTATGAACCAATTATTCAATTAAATTTTAAAACCATTTTAAGTGGTTAATTTACATTATTTAAGTATTAAGATATTTTTTATTTTATTTTATTGTGTCTGTTTTTGCACAATTTCATTTATTTTTATGCATCTAAACTATTTTGTCTATTGTTTGCTGTTGATCTTGCATTATAAATTATTTTGAACATTAATGTTGCAGTTCTTTGGAACCAAAGATAACAAACCAGATGACACTTTTGCTGTAAAATGCATTGCATACTGGTGTTTAAAAAACAAACAAAAAACTTTTAGTCTCACTAGATCGCATGTGTCAAACTCATGGCCCGTGGGCCAAATCTGGCCCGCCATAACCATTTCTGTGGCTCTCTACACAGAGGGCCACTAGAACAGAACTTCAAGATAACAGTTGTGTGCTTCAATATTACTTTATCAGTCAAATCAAATCCGTTTTTATGTTTATAACGCCAACTTACTCAAACATAAACTATTCAAGTTTTAGAAGTAGTCATTGAATGCAGAGAAATTAAAATTTACTACCGTATTCTCCGGCCTATAAGTCGCACCTTTTTGCATACATTTATAAGCCCTGCGACTTATAGGCCGGTGCGACTTATACGTGGATTTTTCGTTTTTTTCACTTTGGTCAAAATAATTTAACGGTTTTTAACCGTCAAAGTGCATTTATCAAGAAAAGTTAAACTGAGACACACTTTTACTGTAATGTCAGCTAACAAGAATATATTTGTTATGTGTTTATCTTTAAAGATCAAAGAGATGCAGGTCTGTTGTTGCTGCGCGTGCTCGTTTTGTGCCGTGAGGTGCGACTTATAGGCCGGTGCGACTTATACGTGGATTTTTCCACTTCATTGGACATAATTGGACTGGTGCAACTTATACTCCGGTGCGACTTATAGGCCGGAGAATACGGTAGTTTGTTAATAGGTAGTTTTATCAATACATTTAGCCATGTTCGGCCTTTTGAGGACATTCATGCTCTTGATGAGGCCCAAAATGGAAATGAGTTCAACACCCCTATTTATGTTAGGTGGTGAATGATCTGATCATCTGACTGTTGATTGCAGCAATCCACATTATTAGCAGAAATAGAGGGCCCAAACCAAATTTTGCTGAGGGCCCCATGGAGGCTTGGGTCGCCCTGACATCAGAAATGATTCAATAATCCAACATGGATGGCAAATGGACTGCATCTAAAGAGAGCTACGTGAAGCGCTTCACAACAACCTGCATCCTCATTTATCCATACACATTCATACAGCACTCGTCTACATCTCTACAAAACTAAACTGATCAAATCATCCTATGGAGCCACAGCTGAGTTCAATTCAACACTTCCTTCTGAAGAAGTGTCTGAAACAGATTTGCACTGAATGTTACCAACTCACAACCCAAATGTAAAAGATTAACCTCTGTCCGTCTTTCCTCTTTCGAAGCAGAGAAATTAAGAGAGTCTGGGACGGAAAATGTCACGTCTGGAGCATCTGGCTGCGCTGACATTTTCTGGAGACAAATTGGGAGATTTTACATTTCAGAACTGCCTGTCCTGCTCCGTTTAATGCCAAAGAAGATGTCTGCAGCACCTGTTCAGCTGTGGTGCGCACCAGCAGGGGGCGCACTCACTTTGTTACCAACCTTGTTCATGAACACCAGATCAATGCTGACAGAGACAGAAGGAGTTAAAGAAGCAGAAAACTGCAGGGTGTCTTTTCTTTAGATGGGACATTTATCGACATGTGATGTGAAGCTCTGACTTACAGTAGCCTGTGGTGGGGAAGGTCACTGGAGGGCTTCGGATGGAGGGTAGTGGAGTCTTGGTTGTAGGTCTTGGTGGGACTCTGCTTGTGCTGGTGGCCACAGGTGGAAACTCGCCATTAGCTGAAATTTAATTAAATACATTAAATGAAAAGGCAGCGCGTTAAAGAATAAAATCATGTCACCGTTATGCTGAATTAAACATATAATACATTTAATAATTACATTATTATTATTACGTTTCACACTTTAAGACCACCTGGGCCAGAACAGATTAATTTAAATTTTAATGGGTTGCAAGCTGCATTTAGTTTTCAGGTTGCAGCAACGTGCAGCGAGTCGCAGTCAAGGCAACCTAAAAGGACGCACCTCACTAATGAACAGCAGAGCTGAATGATAAAATCAATGTCGGACAGCAACAACAAACGTGCACAGTGTTTGCACACAAAATCTGAAATTCTAATGATCAATTCAGAGCACTTCAATGTGACCCAGTGAGCTCCAGCAGGGATTTCAGCATCGATTTCTTGTAAAAAAAAAAAAAAAAAAGGGTCTGATATGAAACGTAAAAACCTTTTTCCAACCTAACAAAATGTGGTTAAAAGATGTCACAAAAATACCTGTGAGAACTTTTTCTTATTTAAAATGGAAAACGCTGACAAAAGGAAATTTTTAACTTTGATTTGTCTCCTTTTATCTTACCCACTCCCCCAACAAAAGTATATATTTTTAATTAACTTCTTGTAATAATCATTTTTAAGTTCTGAAAACTGGAAGTTCTTTTTTTCTGTGGCTTGTGTGATAAGCTCATATGTGGGCTTCTGAAGAACACTTATAAAGAATGACCATCTTACCTGTCATAGATAGCTCTTTGAACGACCTTGGTTCAGAGTAACAGCTAATGCATCCTATAACTCCTATGAAGTTTCACAGCTGTTCACATTAACATTATTTTATACACCTTTGCATCACTGTGGGTGCCACATCACAGTTATTTACTTAAATTATTTAGTTATCTGCACGTGTAAACAGCTGTAGCAGCAGCTGGCTGCAGCACTTCCAGCAGGAATATCTTATTTCTTATGTTGTAACTGTGTAAAAAATTTAACTTTCTATCAAATCTTCATAAAGATCTGAACTGTTGCTTTAAAATTAGACTTGTTTCACTCCTACACAACAAAAAGTTTCATTCATGTCACCAGCTTAGTTCAGGGATGCCCAAACTTTCACATCTGTGCCAAAACTATCAAGATGAAAGGACTCATGGGCCACAAAAATGTGAATATTCAACAACAATGTGAACAAGATTTTGGAGAAATGATTAAGGATTACTAATTTTGGTGGATAAAGAGTTCTAAGTTGCTGTAGATCCAAAACACTAAAAGCCTCATAAACACCAACCTTTTATTTTAATTAAAAAAATAATGATTTACAGGTATTTGAATTGTTGGGTCGATGTTTGTTGTTTTCGTGTGCTTGGAAAGTTCATTTTAGTCTACTCTCAGCAACAAAAGCTTAATATGAGTAAGTGTCCTTTCAAAAGGGGCTCGATCAACCTTTAGGACCACAAACGACCAAAAATGTTGATCAAAGTTCTAAAAAATAAATAAAAATCAGAGCTGTCAGTTGCTCCAACAGAGTCAGAGCAGAGAGATGTATTTGTCATTCACATCTCATGTGGTACATGTGGTGGAACGAGATTTTGTACACAGGGTCCCCCCACTTACATCCAACAATAAAATGTAAAAGAAAACAGTAAAACCATCTAAGATATGAACTAAGAAAAACATCAACTAAATAATACACTAAGTAGTAATAGCATAAAAATATCACACCAAACAGCAGCACGAACATGAGTCTGTGTGAGCAGATGAGCACGCATGAACACAGCAACATGAAACACATCAGCAGCAACATGATGTGATTTTTCAGTGATTATTCTGGTTAGATATTCATGAGTAACAGCTTCAGGGTAGAAGCTGTTCCTCAGTCTAGTGGTTCTACACAAAGCTCCTTAACCTCCTTCCTGAGGGGAGTAGCGCAAAGTGTGTGTGCTGGGTGAGTGGGGTCCTTCATGATGCAGGTGGCTCTCTTCCTACATCTGGAGGTGTAAATGTCTGTGATGGTGGGGAGGCTGACTCCAACAGACTTCTGTGCAGCCTTCACCACTTTCTGCAAAGCTCTGCATAGGTTTGATAAAGTTAACCAACTAGTTTGTAGATACCACTTTATATTAATTAAAAATGTCCAATTTCCCTCTATTGATTATTACTTTGTACAAAGTATATCAACTGTAATTTGTTATATTTAGACAAGTTTTATGAATAATTATCCACAAATCTCCATGTTGTTAGGAGTTTGTAGAAGTTTGTGGTGCTTTGTACCATGACGTTAAAATACATAGATATTCTTTATAGTCAAAGGTTTATATTTTGCTTAATATTACTCAGAATTTTTTCATCTGTTTGCTGTTAAACTTACTGTATTTTCCAGGGTATAAATCACAGTTTTTTGTATAATTTGTTAGTCCTGCGACT
>JBBPBX010002749.1:0-10444 GCA_038048925.1 Garcialebias charrua | reverse complement strand
TATATATATATATATATATATATATATATATATATATATATATATATATATGTATATATATATATTGAATTATTTGTCTATGATGGACTGGAGACCTGTCCAGGTGTCCCCCGCCTCTCGCACAGTGATGGCTGGACATGGACATCAGTGACCCCCGTGACTCTTAAAGGAAGAAGTGGGTAAAGATGATGGATGGATGAATTATTTGTTCCTAGATTTTTCTTTTTCTTTTATTGTTTTAGAGAAGTCCAGGCAACTAACCTAATATACTGGTAATTTAAGTTACAGAATTTAATGCATTCCTGTATAATTTGTTCCTATTTTTGGTATAAATATCAAATGATACAAAAAATTTGATACATCACAGAACCTAAAATTATTGTTTTAAAAAATGTTCTATTTGTTTACATTGTTGTTTAATATTCTCAGTTTAAAATTATTGTTTTAAATAAATGTTCAATTTGTTTAATACTAATAATAATAATAATGATTTTATTTAAAAGCGCCTTTCAGGACACCCAAGGACACTTAACAAACCAATAGAGTGCAAACATTATCAGTGACAAATTGAAATATAAAATACATAAAGATTATAAAATGCAAAATAATAAAAATACATTTAGTAAAGTTAATGATAAGCTAGTCTAAAGAGATGTGTTTTCAGGGCAGTCTTGAACAGAGAAAGGGAGGTGGTGTTTCGAAGGTCTGGCGGTAGAGCGTTCCAGAGGTGAGGGGCAGAGCAGGTGAAGGCCCTGCTCCCCATGGTGGAGAGGCGGGCAGAGGGTACATGGAGATGTAGCGAAGAGGAGGATCTGAGAGAGCGTGATGGGATGGAGATTTGTAGGAGGTCAGATAGATAAGGAGGGGCAAGGTTGTGGATAGCTTTGAACGTGAGAAGTAGAATTTTGAAGATGATGCGTGATTTAACCGGGAGCCAGTGGAGCTGCTGCAGGACAGGAGTGATGTGGTTATACATCGAGTTTACATTGGGTACAATGGGTTTACATTGTTGTTTATTCTTTTCAGCTTGTCAGTTACAAAACTGAAACTAAATTTATGACCATTTTAATAGAAAAATCTTTTCTGAATCAAAAATCATTTCTGAATCGAAAAATCGATTTTGAATCGAATCGTGACACCAAAAATCGGAATCAAATCGATTCTCCAGACACTGAGAGATTCGTACCCCTAGGCAAAATGTGCTCTTGTGAAGAAATGATGAAATTTTTTGTCTTTAAAACCTTGAAAACCCAAACACTGCTTTCCTAAAATCTGCCTGCAAGAAAATCAATATCTCATCCCATACGTCTGTAATCCACAATATAAATGTGATGGAGACTCAGCAGCTCGGGAGCTTTGATAGAGTTTATGATTGGAGTTGATGGATCACATGTGAGTGACTGCGACGGCAGGCAGCAGAAGTCCTTCACGTGGCGTTAAACAGGACCTTTATGCATTATTCCAAAGAACAAGTTCAGCAGCTTTTTGTTTCTCCGACAGAGCTGCTAATAAAGCGGACACCATTGTTATTCTGAACATGGAAACACGCCGCAGCAGAGCTGGGGTATTGGTATGCCCGAGCTTGTTCGGGTCCACCACGGAGCTGCGTGATCCACAGGGCGAGGCATCAGCAGGCGTGACTGTCACTGTTCATTAGTGTCGTGCTGTAAGCTACCTGAAGCCCACCAGAGGCCAGCCACAAGGGGTGTGTGTGTGTGTGTGTGTGTGCGCGGGTGGGGGTGGACCCTTGTTATCATCCAGCCACGTATCAAAATGTCTCAGGACTGCAATAAATCTGAGCTGAATCCACTCAGCAAACATGAACGCGTTATAAAATATGAAGTTTTTATGGGAAAATAGGTTTAATAAATGTAGAAACAGTGTTTTAGACGCGTGGACTTTTTAACCTTTATTCAAGATTAAATCTGTTCAAGTGATGTGTTTGGACAAATAAATGGACACTGTTCATTCATTAAAAACACATTTTTCTTTAACTTGTTAAAGTAAAAACGAGCCATATCTTGGTTTTATGCAGTTTTTATTTACAGATCATGTGATCAAAACCAAAGTAAATTCAGCTCACGAGATAAAAGGCGGATTTCTTATAAACACAGGTTTGTGGTGTGTTAAAGTAAATAACATGAAAAATCAAAAATGGAAATGCTCCCAATTATTTAAAACAGAAACAGGTCATTATTTAGTCCCAGTAATTGATTTCTGCCCTTTTTCTCAGTTCGTAAAGCTCATGAAAATGTTCATCACAGGCGTAGATGAAGGTTTTTTTGGTAAATAACCAGCAGGGAAATCATTTATATCAAACCCAGATTTTATTTAGAGACAAGGCTGTTTCCATATATCACAGTAGGTTCACTAATTGGTATCAATACCTAATTAATCCCACATTATTTTATAAATGAGGCTCCAGGTAAGAACATTTAAATTAGCCCCATATGTCTTCACATTTAATGAGGGCGTAGAACGTTTTCCCTCACTTATCAATAGTTTGTTTTTCTGCTCCTTAGCATCGACAAATGGATAAAAACTGGATTATGACAGCTAATAAAGGTTCAACAGTAAAAGTCATAGAACAACAAGCTCATTGTCTTGTGGCCATGTCAGAAGCCGTCTTATCAGCAGCAAACTGTTTTTTCCTCCACTCGGAGAGTGAGCTGTTTGTGGGATTCAGTTTGGTTAGGTGGGCTCCTCAGACTGAAGAAGTCATTTGGATGAAGGACGAAACGTCTCAGCAACAAAATAAGCCGTCCAGATGACCTGACTGAACATTGTTGATTTATATCTGGATTAATGAGCATGAACTTTGGTGTTATTGTCTTTAATTTACTGTAAATGTTTTCTTTTGACATGAGTTTGCAACATCCAGCTTCTTATCATTCCTACCAGAACTCTTTGGGATGATCTTTGACATTATATTAACACCTTTAGCTTGATTCAATTGCTGTCCAATTCTCTTGATAACAAGCAAAACATTTGGTTTTGTTGGTTTTTCAAAAATAATTTATAGTTGTGATACAGTCGACGCATCTTGAGATGGTGTGATCAAAATAAATGTTTGAACGTGACGCCTCGTCTTCTCTTTTGAATTTTAATTTGTTTGCATTTGTTGCTCATCAAAAGATTTTGTGCTCAACAAAGTGCATTAGATCTGGATGTAATGTAAATAAATGCTGGAATTATCATGGCTCAATAAATTAAATACAAAACAAATTGTAGCAAAATTTGAACATTGGTGTTTAAGTTTGATTTGATGAAAAATTAGCTTGAAAGGAAAGTGTCTGACCCAGTTTTGAACAAAACTAAGCTTTATACAAAGTATTTTATACCCAATACAGGGAGTCCTCCACTTACGGCACCCTCGACTTACGGCAACTCGGACTTACGGACGGACTTCCTAACAGTACAGTTGTACATTAAATACAGCACTGGTATGTGTTTTTAGATGAAAGTGTGTTAGCTAACCGTTTGTAAACAAAGTTTTGTGCATGTTTATGATTCAGTATGTACTTTTGTGTTGAAAAACGGGTGTTTGGCGCAGCGCTAGCATACATTTTCCGACTTACGAACGAAAATCCGGACTTACGAACGCACATGCTATGGGTTCCGACTTACGTCAAAATTGGGTTACAAACGGTCCTTAGGTCCGGAACTCGTTCGTAAGTTGAGGACTCCCATTACAGATAATTTATAATTTATATTTTGAATTAACGTTTCATTGGGATTCCATGTCAACTAATGTTTGAGAATCTGTTTAGAGGCCATGAATGCAGCTGAAGTTGTGCAAAATGAAACAGTGACAAGTCAGGGAGAGAAGGATGAACTCAATGTGTTGTCGAGCCCAGCAAACTAATTAAACGATGCTGGATTAATATAACAACTAAACTGACAGACGGACCCAGGACCCGAAAGTCAGGCGATGCAACAACAAGCTCGTCAACTACGTGTTACACTACAGTCCGAGGAGGTGTGTTGTGAAGGCGTGGATGGCTGATCCTCTGCATAATGTGTTCGCCCATCCAAACAGACCCCAGAACTCAGAGATCCATCATGCACATCAGTCACTGCAAGCACACTTGGAAATTACATCTTTCAGAGCTTCAGGACCTCGTATCGACCGTTCGAACATATAGGCAATAAAAAGTGACTGTGTCAAGTGTGTCGGTGGGTAATAGATCCCAGCTATAAGATGAACTTTCCATCTGCAAAGAGAGCGAAGCGGGAACGAATGAACCTTCAGTTCTTTGGAGATACTGCTCCAGAAGACATAAAACGCCAAGTGGAGCACAAATATTTCCTGGAAAATGCCATCTCTTTAAATAAAAAGTCTTTGGCTCAGTAAGCCTGAGTGATTCGGGACGACAGTGACTCTCCTCCAGCTCTGCATTAACAGCAATAGATGAACCATCTCGTGATTGTATCTGCACATATTAATTGCAAACAGTTTCTAAAAGCGACATGAAATAGATGATATGGAGATCTTCAATGAAAATTGGAATCTGGATAATGTGTTTCAATTAATCTGATAACAAAAAAAGTTGTTAAAATAGTTTAATTTAAATGTTTCTTGGCACAATACCACAAAAAAAGCCTGACACCTTAGAATAAAAACTCGATAGGATCAGTGTAATGATTAACCCACAAGCCTCAAGTACCGTACTTGCCGCCGTACATGTCGCATCAGATCAAATGTCTAATAAAGTGTGTGTGTGTGTGTGTGTGTGTGTGTGGGGGGGGGCAAGGTTGCTTTGCTGTATAAGTCACATCTATTATGCGTCACCGCTGACAACCTGGAAATGTGAGCCGACGTTGCGCAAAAAAAAAATTGATTGGCTGCCAAATGGCGGTCGTGGGAGCGTGCACAGGAGGACTTCACCAAGAATTTAACAAGATTAACATTAAAAACAATTATTTGTTTGCTTCAAATGCTGTATAGCAAAGATGTGTCTCGGTTTAACTTTTCCTTAATAAATTCACTTTAATGGTCAAATCAGCTGCATTTCAAAAGCCGATTCGCAGAAGCAGGAGCACGGAGAGGGATGACTCGCTCTGCATTTTGTCAAAATTTAACAAGATAACCACATAAAAACCATTATTTCTTTATTTGAAATTATAGTAAATGTGTGTCTCAGTTGAACTTTTCCTTAATAAATGCACTTTAATGGTCAAATCAGCTGCATTTCACCTGGGCGGCGCGGCAACATGAAGCTGATTTGATATTTGCTCCATGAGTTTCGGAGTGAGACGAAGGTGGCTCTGTATGGCAAGCTAAGCGTCTCATTAATAGCCACTTTTACCTGTTAATGAAACACTTGGCTTGCCATATCAGTCGGTCGCCCTCTAGCGGCTGAAAATGGTAATGTTCAATATTTTTCATGTCAGAATGAATGAAATTGTGTGATCTCAGCCAAAAATTGGGTTATAAATATGGAAAAAAATGAACAAATTTGTCATTTCCCTGTGTAAGTCGCAGGCATGCAAATTCATGCAAAAAACTGCGACTTATACAGCAAAAATTACTGTATGACTCTGGGAGAGTGGGACTCGTGTCCTCACTCATGAGTCTAACACTCTGCTTCGTTTGAGCAGTTCTTTATGTTGGAGCTATTTTCAGGCCCAGAGATGATCGTCATTAATATTCCCATCACAGTTCAAACAGGTTCCCTCAGATAGGCAGAGATGTGGGGAGGCACTGAACTCATAACCTTTCATTCTCATTCCTACACGGCTGTCATCTCTCTCCTGTTTTTGTACCAATAAACCATCTCAGTTACAACACAAAAATATCTGGAGAGGTGACACGAGGCTCGACCTTTCTAAGCCAGCAGTAAAACGCTGGAACATAAACCCTCATCAATCAGCCAGAAACGGTTCTGACATTTTAAAACACATCAAATGTTCTCAACGAAGGCGTTTTAAAGGGATATAATCACGTGTCGTTTTCATGACAAGCTGTCAATCTAAAGAAAGCCAAAGCTGCAGGAGATTTACCAAAGTTCGCTTCTAACAGAACTAAAGACTTAAAATACTTTGTCATCTTTTATAACGCTCGACTTTAAATTGCCCTGACTGAGACTGCAAAGTTATGAGCAGCAGGAAAAGAACAAAGTAAGGGTTAGATTGGATCTGCAGACACACAGTCATGAAGAAAATATATTTTTTAACATCTGAGGGTTTCCGAACGAAGACAATAATTTATTTTGATTCTTACAAAGTTAAAAAAAAAACTGACAAACACAATATTAGACAGGCAATGGTACAAATTATAATATGCCAAGATTTATTTAACAAAAACTTGACCAGAATACTAATACAGATCACTTCCTGAACTGATGGCTTGTAAAATCATATTCAGCAGGAATAACTCGAAGTAAAAATGTTCTGTATGACTTAATCGTCCTCCCACATGGTTGTGGAGAAATTCAGTGCCACGTCTCTTTCCAGCACTTTCAATTCAATGAGGTTTGCACACATTTGTTCCTGTTCAGCTCTTATAGGACCCTACAGAAGCATTTCTATTCAAGTTGAGGTCTGGACTCTAATTGAACCATTGCAGCACCTTCTAAAAAGTTAAGTCAGGTCCTCTGGATGGATTCATATTTATTGAAAGGTTTCATCTTTTATCCAAAAGTCTTCTTCAGTCTGAGAAGCTGCAACAAACTCGGTCTTTTAAACAGCACCTTCTCATTGGATCATCCAGTTCGCTGGGGACAGTCAGAACTAGCCGCTCACATGCAAAAGGAGGACCACCAGCCTAACAAAAGATCATTAGCACCCTGATGGCCACTTGCTATTCACAGTGGGGTGAGTGATACTAGCAATAACAGCAATGTACGAGGGGGACAGTTGAACACGGAGGCCTCCACCTCTGTTTAATGACGAGCAGGTACTCTTCACAAAGACTTTCTTTACTCTTTTCTCAAACCAACATTCCTCTCCATCAAGGGAGTGCCAATTTTTATCCCTGAAAGGGCGACCACTGGCTTGCAGGTGAGTGTAGACTGCAGAGTCCTGGCCTGATGATGTTGCTCGTCTGTGCTGGGTCATCCTTTTGGCCAGAGGCTGTTTAGTTTCTCCGATGTAAGACTGATCACAGCCCTTCTGGCATTGAACAGTATAACATTACTCAGTTTGTGCCAGTGGACTGGATCTTTGGGATGAACCAGTCTTTGCCGCCAGATATTTTGTGGTATGAAAGTCACTGGGATAACGGTGCACCTTGTTTGTGAATTTTGGCGAGGCCTCCCCTGGGTTCAGGGGATTCAACCTTGTTAGAATAAACTACCTGGAATTGTGAACATTCATCAGGACATTGTAGCACCTTCTTCTCTTTTTCAGCCATTCTGCTGCAGATTTACATTACTGATATGTTTGAGATCATTGTCTTGTTTCATGACCTAGTTTGATCCAAGCTTCAGCTTTTATACAGCAGCCCATACATTTACATATAGAATACACAGAGTTTATAGCTGATAGTTTTTAACATTTATCATATAAAACTTTTAATTAATGTACTCCAACAAAATCATTACTCAACTTGCTTCTCTAAAATCTCTCTGTATGTAACAAATACTTATCTAAAGAGTGAATGCAGTTGTCTCCTTGACACAGAACAAGGACGCTGGTTGGGCCAGCTCATGTTTGATTACAGATAATTGTTCTGACATCACGTTCTGGTTTGTTTTTGATATTACGTTCTTGTATGTTCATGTGCTATCTGAATCTCACTTGGTCCTACTTTTGAGAGAATAAAATCCCAGCACGCGCTGACCAATTCGGACTTGCTTCAAACACGGTTGAGCCTGGCTCCAAGCGAGTTTGAAGTGATATCCCCTTTGCAAAATGTGACTGTTTTATAATTATTTCTTGTTTCTTTGTGTGGTTCTTGTTCTAGGTGAAGGTGTTAAAATGAAGGTGTTTACAAATCCCTGTCAATAGCTGACTCAGTGACTGCAAGATGTCCAGGTGGCTGTAAAACATGCCCAAATCATCAGCTTTTCATCATCATGCTCCCACCAGTTGTCTTTAGGTGTGTACGCTGTGTTTGGTTTTTAACAAACATGCTACTGTGCATTTTGATAAAACACCCACTTTGGTTTTGTCTGTCCAACAAACATTGTTCCAAGTGTCTTGTTTTGATGAAACTGTGCTGAGATGTTCTTTAAAAGAGAAAAGGGACATTCTCTTGCAACCTATCCCCAAAAGTCACTTTTGTTCAGTCTTTATTTTATTTGTCCCGTCATGAACTTTATAATTTAACCTGCTTGTTGAGACCTGTGGAGTCTGAGATGGAGCTCTTGGGTTTCTTGACCATTTCTGGGTGAACTTGGTAAGACATTTAAGAATGGATGTTTAATAATTTTAATTTCCGAATAATCTATTTTTTTGTTCAGTTTATGTTAGTTTATTTTGTTAGTTCAGTTTATGTTAGTTTATTTTGTTAGTTCAGTTTATGTTAGTTTATTTTGTTAGTTCAGTTTATGTTAGTTTATTGTGTTAGTTCAGTTTATGTTAGTTTATTGTGTTAGTTCAGTTTATTTTTCAGTTTATTTCAGTTTATTTATTATTATTATTATTTTTCAGTTTATTATTCAGTTGTATTTCTCTTGCATTTGTTGTTGGACGTAACTGGGACCCTGTGTACATAATCTCGTTTTCAACACATGTACTACATGCGGTGCAAATGACAATAAATTCTCTCTGACTCTGACTCTGACTCTGACATTTAAGACAGGATGTTTAATAATTTTAATTTCCGAATAATCTATTTTTTTCTGCAGAATAATACACTTTAAAATGTTTGAAAATTATCTTTAACCCTTGTCAGAACAGCAACAAACACTTCTTAAAAGTCATTGCTGATGACTTTCCTTCTCGACATTGTGATGGAACACACCTAAATGCTCCAGAGCAGCAAACTGACAAATTATTGTTTTTTATAGAATAGCTCACACTTACTTAACTCCTTGATTCTTATGGGAGCAGTAAAGTTACTTTTCCACACACTTTCTACATTTTTTTTGCCCATTTTAGTCCAATAAAAAAATTACACGTTAAAATGTAAATTATAAGTCACCTGAGGTAATATTTACCTGATTTGAAAAACTTTTTTTCCCCATTTTTTTTCTTGATGTTAAACTTTAAAAAGTGAAGATATTTATTTTCTATTGTGGTGGTATATCATGAGTATATAAGTACCAGATGAGTAACTATATGTGCAAAAATGCTGATTAGTAATGAATATGCAACATGGCTGTATCAGTATTTTATTTGCTCTAGATCATTTAAACCTTTTAGAACTAAAGAAAATCAATGCTTGTCATGTAAAAGTTGTCGAATAAACCTAATATTTAAGCCAGGACTTGAAAGAATAGCTCAACATTTGTAAAGTACTCACATGCCAAGAAGCAGTCCATGCTGAAAGAGATGTTGTCAACAGAGATGGTTGAAACAGGTCCAGGTCCATCTTCTGCACTGAACTGGAGCCAGAACCTGAGGAAAGGCGAAGCTGATTTAAACAACTTGCACAGATAGCTTCTGGATGAAATAGTGTAAAGAAGATTTTGTTTTGACAGTTTTTATTAACTGGAAGAGAATTGGCTTCGGAAGGTGTGAATCAAGCTTTCTGACATCCCAGTCTGTAATTTTAACAACACCCTGAACTTCCAGCACTAAAATAAAAGCGCAGCTTGACTTCTTGAGAACAAATCACTAGTTTTCAGTCTCTGAATTAAACATAACGAATAATAATTAAAAACCGGCTTGTAACATCAATTTATGGTAAGAAAAAGGAATGCATTTTTGAAAATATAACATTATGGGCCATGGACCTCACTGTCATCAGAACCACTCTGCCAAAAGGACCGTGTTGTTGTAGATTTATTTATTTTTATTTCATTTTCACTTTTGGTGCCTTGTTTCTGTATTTTTGTTGCAGGCTTTGAATAAATCCTAGTTTATGTTAGTTTAGTTTGTTAGTGCTCGCATTAAGCGTGTAAATTACAGACGAACAGAACCTATGAGAATCGTTCTGCTGTAGTTTGGTGTAATGTTTTGCACCATTAGTGACTGGCATATACCTTGGATGTTTTAGTGTACCATTTGGCGTTCGTTTAGTGTAAATCTTAGTTTATATCTCAGATCCTTATTTACTGTTTCTTTTGTACACTTCATATTTTTGCTATTGTTGGATGTAACTGGGACCCTGTGTACACAGTTTCGTTCCACTACATGTACCACATGTGATGAAATGACAAATACAGAAACTCTGATTAATAACGTATTTTAAAAGGTTATGCCTCTGAGATGCACTCTAACTGAAGTGATGTCAAAGGGGAATACGTGGACGTGCAGTAGTCTTGTTTATCACAAGGGCTCTGTACCCTGAAGCCGCGCGATAAGTGAAAAACTGAGAAGTAGGACTAGTGTACAA
>JBBPBX010002748.1:60834-78708 GCA_038048925.1 Garcialebias charrua | reverse complement strand
TATATATATATATATATATATATATATGCGTCAGCAGCTCTGGTTTTGACTGGTTAAGTGTTTTATATCCAGACCTGAGTCTGCCAGCTTTATGAAAATGTAAAACCAAATCACTTAATTCAGCACTTAATCAAGTAGCTGATATGTTAATGTAAGTGCAACTTCAACACTTTGAAGAAACCTACCATTCAGGAAAATGTATGCTTGTTCTGCAGTTACTTAATTATTAATGTCTGGAGGGTGTGTTTCAACAAAACAGTAAAAAAACTGGTCTTTTTAGGTTAACTTCACACTTGAATCTGTCAGATTTGCTTCAACTGATTAAATTAGACCCATGAATGCATGGAAATACTAATTTTATTTCCCCCCCACATTTCAACAATTTATAATAGCAAAAGAGAACAAACAGCCAAAAGAAAAAAAGAAAAAAAAATTGAAAAGAGATTGAAAAAGAAAAGGAAAAATAATCACTCCAATCGATCTAACCTTTTATGAACCTGTGTTGTTAAAGTCTGTTTTTCCATTAAAAGTATCAGCACCTCTGCTGCATTGGATCACAAACGTCAGACACTCGAGACAAACAGCTTGATGGTGCTTTACAAACTGTTTATTACTGCAACACTGCAAAAGCTGACAGTGGGGTTAAATAAAATAAACAAATTTAAGACAAAATATGGTCGTTTTTTGTCAAATACTTCATCTTTACAGGTTATATGTATAATAAAACTTTTTTTTTTTTTTTTTTTTTTTTGGCTTTATTCCCTGCGTTAGGGGTCGCCACAGCGAACTGGTCGCACGAAGATTTGGCAGTTGTTTTTACGCCGGATGCCCTTCCTGACACAACCACAGACCACCGAGCAACCACAGCCCTCTGTGTGGAGCAGAGAGCTGATATCTAGGGTTCCCGGGGGAGCAGATGGTGGGGGTTAAGATACAAGATACAAGAAGGTTTATTAACATTGCATCAATTTTCACCAATACAACGTAAGTATGTAGTTACAGTCATCCAGGAGAGAGAATGAGTGCAAAAAGCTGCAGCTCAACAAAGCACATGACATGTTTATCAACACATGATATGTTTATCAACACATGATATACTTATAGCGCGGCCGCTCCCATCTGTCCCCAGATGAAGGTCAAAAGCAGGAAAACAGGCAAAGACACGGGGTTTTACAGCATTGATATTAAAAAAGATGAATCACATTTTGTCTTCAAGACACCGCGTGATCCAGTAAAAACCATATCAAAAAGCACATTTAGTTACAATAACAAATGGAGAGACGGCAGGCAAGGAGATAGAGTCTGTGAGAAATTTCAGACAAACACAGAGTTCAGCAGATGTGCAGCTGGGCGTTATCTGAGGCTTCACAGAAATCTCTGGGGGGGGGAGGGGGGGCAGCAGGTCTCTTCAGTTCCACACTCCCAGGAGAATGGCTTCCGACTGCCTTTTTTCAAGGACATGTACAGAAGCCAGATAATATTCTTGTTTGTTATCCAATAGACCACAGTGTTCTTTTCCACTGCCGTCATCAAGTCTGCGGTGCTGTTTCATGGCCGAAAAAAATCCAAATATGTGGTTCCGCTCCACTCCGCTCTATGAACCCCCATCTGTCCCTTGATTGATCCGGGGTGGCTGTAAACAAGTCCCAAAACGCACAGCAGGTCCGCGGTGCTCAACCACCGCTCCAAGCGAGCGATTGAGCTCATACAACAGCTGGGATGAGGAGCTCACGGCCCGGTTCAGAGAATTTTGCTGATCAGGTAGTGCCGACAGCGCGCTGATAGCTGCCGAAGCCTCCCTCAGTTTCCAGTAACAAACAACTCCGCTTACGCCAAAAAACAGAGCAGTTGCTACCAATAATCCAATAATCCACAAATCCTCCACGTCTTCGACACTTAAGACGGTCAGACACATGGGCTGCCACTGACCCCACGAGTCCAGCACGTATCCAGCCGCGTGTGTGTCGGAGGGACAGACAGCTTCTCCTGGCACGGTCCGCTTCGTGGAAAAAATCTTATCCATTGAAGAAACAGCCCAATTTATTAATTCCATATTGGTTCGAGTGAGCGCTGAAGGGTCGCAGACGAGACGAAAAGCAAGCAGGGAGTAGGAAAAACTTAGGGAGGGAAGAGCAGAAAGATATGCGACCTGCCTTGCCGAGTGCTGGAAGAAGAAAGGGCCTTGCTCAAGGGCCCAGAGTGGGGCAGATGAGGGTGGATACAAGTGTGACCGCTTCACTTATCCCACCCACATCTTTGATGTTGTCGGTACCGGGGCTTGAACCGGTGACCTTCCGATCACAAGCTCACCTTCTTAACCTTTGCGCCACCACTCCCTATATGTATAATAAAACTGCTCATCTGAAATAAAATAAAAAAACTTTTGAGCATGTATGACTTACAAAAGTTTGAATTACCTAAATAAACAATATTATCTGACAATATAAAGTTTAAAAAGTAATTACCAGTTGTCATTAAAAACAAATATCTGGATGGCCCACCGCTGAAGGCAACATGTCCGTAAAGTTTTGTCTTTTTGTCTTCTCCTCTGGCTCTCTCTCAAGGCAGACACATTCTGCTCTCCATCCCCTGTTCTCCTCTTCCTCCTGCTTTGCTCTCTGTGTGTTTGGAGCTCCTGGTACACATCTCTCAAATGAAATACACTACTGTATTATGGATCTGGTGAGCTGGACTTTCAACACAATCGACAAAATCTTTTCAACAAAATGACAGGGTCCTGGAGAACCCTCTTGTCCAGCTGAGACTCACGCTGTGGTGTACGTCATGGATTTGTGGGGAGCTTGGCAGCTGGCGTGTCTCTCATTTCTGTCTCAGGAGGACGTTGAAGACGTTTACATATTTTGATTTATGATAGCAGGGTTTCTGCTCTTTGGCATCGGCGGGGCTCTGTTTCATCAACTTTTGAAGTAGACATCTGCAGCAGGTTCGGCCATGGCAAAGCTTCAGAGTCTATGTGAAGGTTTGGTTCGTGCTATGAGTATTCAAAATCAGCTGATTTACGAGCTAAACCATAAGATGGAGGTGATTTATGAGAATCGCAGGCCACCTGCGGCTTCTAGGACTTGCCAGTATGTTGGGATCGACCTTGAGGAGGCTCACAACATGGATCAGTGGAGTGAAATGCCCATAAATTTGGCTATTTTGGACCGGAAAATTCCAGCAGGACTCGAGGCTGACAACAGTCTGCCTGAAGAAAATAAAAATTGGGGCTTATCTGAATCTGACTCTCCCGTTTGGTCTTGAACATGAGCTGCCTATCAAATTTCTCCTGGGACATGGGTAACTAGGGACAAAGCTTTGTCTATCACAACCCCCGAGAACTTCTGTGCAGGCTTATCAGAACTGCCGGATGAAACAACAACATCAGGACTGTGGCCTATCTGAAAGTACGCATGGACAAATCTCAACGTCTTGACATCAAATGCATATGTAATTGTGTTTTTAAATGTGCTTGCTGATAGAGTTTTGTGACATCTCAAATCGTGTTCTGAGAGGGCAAGATGTGGAGATCCTTTTTGTAATACCACTGTCTGTCCTCATGGCTCTTACCTTTTTTTAATCTAAAAGTATTCTGATAAAGAATAAGGGGCCGCGCTATTAGAGCAGCAGCTACGTGCACTCCGCCCATTTTTCGGATGACTGTACAAACATAATTTCACTGTATCCCGGTATAATGATAATAAAGTGTATTCAGATTCTGATTCTTTGTGTGTGCATGTGTTTATCTGTAGTGTTCCAAACAATATCTGAATAACTGAGAAACTTTGGAGTCACTCCATGTCAAGATGGCTGCCACAATTACACAGACATGACTAAACTCAACTTTTTAAATATTGATTTAAACTTTGGCCTGAGAGTAACTGAGCATCATCCTACACATGGTGTGATATTTCGCTTACAACATTTTCAATAACTAAGTCTGTTAGCAAAATATCTCGTGAACCACTGGAATGTTTTCAATGAAATCCTTTCATGTACATCTAAAACTAGGATATGCATTTCCTTAAGGAATGCTCAATCATTAATTGAATTAAGCAAATTAAAAAATTGATGATAAGGAATATCTTGTGCGTCAAAAAAAAAAAACTATACATTTTGGATTGAAGATATTTTTAGCTGCTTTTTGTTAATGGTGTTTAAGGTCATTTAAAGGGTGTACCAGCAGCAAAACAGTGTAAGCTGTTAAAACAACACTGCTATGACTAATGTGAAGGAGACTGTCAGAGGGTACCGGTAATAACAATGACAAACACGTTTCCATACACCGCACTCGACCTTCAGTAAAGGCTGCCGCTTTACTGCTGCAGCTCTGGGCATATATACAAGTATTCATAAAACAAAGCCCCCCCACCCCTCATCCAAATGGGAGCATCACTCCTTTTCACCAGCACGCTTCTCAACGACCTTTCTGAAACACTCCACTGAAACAAGCATTTATAATTCACTCCTTAAACCTCGAGCGGCTGCTGCACAGAAACTCATTTTCGTGGTGTTTATCTCTGTGGGCTTTCCCAAATCTGTTGGGTGAGAATGGAGCCAAGATGAGACGGACGCACCCCCAGGAGACTGGTTACAGTTTTTTTTCTCTTTGTAGCCGCACACATACTAAATTAAAGTGTATAGAAGCTCACACAGAAAAAAGTACAGTAAGCAAAGATCTGCTTTAGGCTATAAGTTACTTTAACAACACCCCTAAAATAGGGAATTAAATGCAATTTACATATAAAGGGCTGATCACTCACAATATATTTTTTTCTATTTAACAAAAACAAATGATGTCAGCGTTTCCGAGTCCTCTTTTACTGGTGAGTTTGAGTTAGAAAACAACAACATGCTGAACTGGTTGATGTTAATCTAAGTCAATAAATTTAAATGAGGAGCTAATAGAATTATCAATGAGCTGAGCAGTGGTTAGCAGACAAATGTGTTACTTTTGATTCATAATTAAACAACAACCACAAAGATTGACAGATAAAGAGTTTTATTTGGGCAATAATATTAATAATAATACAGATTTAAAATGTAGTCTTGCAGTCTGTTTCTAGGGAGTAACACAAAAATACCTCTATATCCTTCTTATCTTTATGGCGGTAATCAGTCACAACTTTGACACTCTCAAACAGAAGTTGTCTTCTTGACAGGGCTGGACCACTGAACACTGACCCAACTGAAACACTGGTTGTTTTTTCACACTAAATGACACTTTAGTTTCATGTGCAGCTTCCCAGCCTCTCCACCACTGCAGCTTTCCTGTGAAGTTGTACAAGTGGAGCAGGAGTACACTGCACGTGTTAAATAACAGCTGTCCTTACATTTACTCCGGGTTTGTGCTTAAAGCAGTTTCAGTCAATTATTAGAAAAAATAAAATCAATGCAATCCCAACTACCATATTTTCCGGACTATAGGTCGCGGCTTTTTATCATTTTTTCATGGCCTGCAACCTATAGTCAGGTGTGACCTATACATGGCTTTTTATAAAATAAGCTGATTTGTAATCATTTATTAACAAAAATTAAACTGAGACACACTCTTACAATAATGTCAGCTAACAAATATATATTTTTAGGTGTTTATCCTGCTAAAATTATTCATTTATTAAAGAAAAGTTCAGCTCAGACACATATTTGCTATAATTTTTATCAAACAATTAATTGTTTTTAAGTGTTAATCTTCTTAAAAGCCTTGCTGTGCGCTCCTGTGGAAGAGACATTTGCAGCAGAGCTAAACACGGTCCACATTTTGACATAGGTGCAACCTATATTCAGGTACGACCTATACTGTATATGGATTTTTTTCAATTCTTTGGCAATAATTGGACAATGCGACCTATATTTGGGTGTGACCTATAGTCCGAAAAATACTGTAATCACGTCTAAAGGGTCTGGACTTGTTTTTGAGCATTGGAGAATCTGTGCTGTCTGCTTTGAAATGTCATGTTGATTTTATTCATCTTAATAATTCAAGTCAACAGAAGGCTGCTAAACATCGACTATAATGAGCCAACTGCATACGTAGGAGTCGTGACATTGCAGAAAGATGTGTTTGTTACTGGGGAAACACACTTCACTTCACTGATTAAAAATATAAATTAGAGAAAGCTGTGGGCTCTGAAGTAGTCTCTGATCCACTAATTTTATGACATATAAAACAAAAGGTCCAACCAATTTGTCTCTATTATCTTTATAAAAAAATTAAAAAAAGAGTGGGATCTCCTGATGACACACGTCATAAAAATGCACCCTCGATGCTCTGAACGGTCCCTGTAGACTGGCAAAGCTCAACATGTCTGAGATGACGTATCTGATTAACTGCAGGTCTGTAGGGGTGCAAGTGTTGGCCTCAAAGGGCAATTAAACACACACACACACACACACACACATAAACGAGACAGTGTTGCTGTGGTTGAACCTGTCTGTCTCTATGCAAAATGTTGAGCTCCTAAAGAAGAAGAGAGTCAGATTTCCCAGGCTCTGAATATAGTGAGGTGATAGCAGCTATCCAAGGATCCTGCCCTGTTCCACAGCTTTGGCCTCATTTTGTCATGCAGCTTCTGTGAACCTGCTGTCAGGACAGTAACCTTCTGAAGATGGACTCTTTGTGTGAGTGCATTAAAGAGCTCATAATTTAATCCATCTGGCTGAAACGGGTTTATATAGAGAATATTAATCCAGGATGTGTGCAGGGGTTGCAGAGGTGGCTGTAAGTTTTTACAGTCACTGATGGTCTATAGTGTGGAGCATGAATGTATAGACAAAAAATGACTTTAAATTATAACAACAAAGTTTTAATGATGATGTTTTATGTGGCTGCTACTTTCAGAAACATCCGCAGGCTCACATGACGAGGAGCTGGAGGATCTTCGGTGAAGGTCATGATCGGGGATTTTTTTTTTCTCCTGTGCAGCTTTTCCATTAAACTCCTCTGATGATGAGATTAAAGGGATTTCCCCCCTGCTTTTGGTTTGCAAATGACAGTGAGCTACATACAGGCCTGCACATCTTTGTGAAATTCTGCTAAAACAGAAATCGAATCAGTTTTTTGGCTCGTTTCTGCTCCTCTTGAGCTTTTTTTCCTCAGTATGTCACAATATGTCTTGTGACAGTACAATGATGCTATTGTTAATTTTTTAGCCGCTTCTAAGCTCAGAGGGAGAATATAAACTTAAATGAAAAACAGAACGTTTTTTTATGATCCGTTCCAAGCTGTCAAAATACTGAAAGAACAATGTTGTGAAACTTGTGTAAAATAGTTCAAAATGCTCTTTGTCCACTTTCTGAGTGCTCCAAGCATCAAAACGTTAACGGCAATGACGTTGCATGGAGAATTCAGGTCATTGGGTTGCTTCCCATCATGTATCTATGTTTTTTTTTTTTTTTGCACTCAAAACCTTCAATTATTCATCTATGTTCATCCGCGCTCACAGAGACAACTTTCAACTGAGTAAAAATCAGCATCTGGACTTATTTTAGCGCAAACTTCCTTTTTCAATCATTTCTCTTCTGGCAAAACATCTTCATAGAAAGTTGAAAAAACAAGAACTTTACCACAACTTGGGACAAAGCCGGTCTCAAAACACAGTGCTTTGTTATTTATTGGAGAGATGTGTCACAGATCATTTACCAGGGACTGGACTGACTTTTTTTTTTTTTTTTTTTGCAACAAGCACAAATCTCCAAACGGTTTTCATCCTAAGAATGTGGCTCTGAACTTTTTGACAACTTAATGAGAAAAGGTAGTTTCTCATGGCAGAACTGTACCAAACCTCAGCTTCCCTTCCTAATCATTCTGTGACATGCTATTTGTTTAATTTCCAAGAAAAAAGACAATGAAATGACTCACGGTCTGAGCAGCAAGAATATTTTATCAAATACAGTACATGACAGTGAAATTGAAACTGAATAATGGTGTTTAAAGATTCCTTTAGCATTACTGTGAAAGTACACTGCATGTATTTAACTCTGAAAAGACTGAGTCAAGTGGATAATTTCATCTGAAGGTGATGCATGGTTTCAGTCTTGTCTTGAGCTGAACACTCATGTCCTGTCCAATGTTTGACACAGAGGGCTGTTTGACAGCATCCTTATCAAAATGCACAACAGACCGACCATGACAAAGTAAAAACTGTATTATCTGTATAAATCATAGTAAGTGATGTTTATAGAGATTTCATATTGCATCCTGGTAAAAAAAATAATTTTAAAGTCTTTATTTCCAGTCTAAAGATCGGCGCAGCATATATTGTGCAAGTTTTGACTCATTGAGTAAAACTGTGTCAGTTTTTAGGCCTCAGGCTGCAGCGTGTAGTAGACATGGACTCAAAACAGATGTCTTTATTTTGAACAGCAAGACAAATATCATGCCTCTCAGCTCACAACGTCTTACTGTCCCCAGAGTTACGGAGTCGGTGTTTTGAGCAGAGGACATACACAAATAAATGTGAGAGGAAGTGACAGCACAGCATACTGAAAAAAAAAACAGTTTACTACATCAGGGACGCTGCTGATCTTTTTTGAAGAAGCATAATTGCATCTTAACGGGGGAATGGTGGCGCAGAGGTTAGAGAAGGCGAGCCTGAGCCGCTGGTTTGACTCAGCAGACCAGCAACATCAAAATATGGGTGGCAATTGTGAAGCACACCTGCCTCCACCCTCATTTGCCCCAATCTGGGCCCTTGAGCAAGGCCCTTGACCCCCACCATCTGCTCCCCTTGGGTGTCCTAGATAGCAGCTCTCTGCTCCACACAGAGGGCTGTGGTTGGGTCAGGAAGAGCATCCGGTGTAAAAACAGTTGTTTTCTTGCGAGTTAGTTTGCAGTGGTGACCCCTGAAGAAGGAGCAGCCAAAAGAGAAAATAAATACATGTAAATAATAGTGGCTTAATGACATCCATTACTTTTCAGAAGATGACACTTTTTTGGTCCAGGGTCAAATCTCAGCTAAAGCTTAAGGTCTGATCTGACCCGGGGCCGAGCTGGGGTACAGGCAGGGCAGGCGACTCGGAATCTGAAAGCCTCAGGTTCGATCCCCAGCCATTCCCACATGTGGTGTCTCTGAGCAGGACACGCAATCCCTAATTGCTCCCCAGGCACCTAGATAGCTGCCCACTGCTCCACCTGGGTGTATCCCAGGTGTGATGGGGTTAAATGCAGACACTAACATGGAACATACACTGATGACAACATGTAGCACTTATCTTATCTCTCCACACCACATACCCAGATGAACCCAGTCTAACAACTGTGTTACATTCAAATGTCAAAACCTTTAGCAACCTCTTTCAGCATGAGGTAATGCTGCGAAACCAAGAGGTTTAAAACAAAACCAAGATAGTTTCTCAAACCTGACAAAGTATTTTTGATGATACTTAAACTGGACAGGAAGTTTAACAAAGCATTGCAGAATCAAACAGCCTAAACTGACTTCAATGCCACCTCTCTGATCTCATAACACACCTTTTGTTGTATTTTGTAGAAGACAGTTCCCTTATCAGTCAGTCCACTCAGTGCAACATATTGACTATGGGAATTACGGCCCCCGCGAGGTTACTTGAAGTAATACATTCACGCCTTTACGGCAGGTGGGCGTCAGCGTCACCACAGAGGCCCCGCCCTCTTGGTATAAAGACACGTGTGCCCATCCTACTTTCTCTTTTATGCCCTTCACCTCGCTTATACCTGAACTTCGCGGGAATTCTCTGTTGCTACATCACTCTATCTGAGGTGAGCTCGCTCCCTACTTCGAGCGCACAGAGAAAATTCCTGTGGCTGGGCTAGCGAAAGCTGGTCCACCATCTTTTATTTAACCTTGAGGTTTTTTTTCTTCTCTCTTTGCAGACGGCTTCGCTCAACGGCGCTAACTGCGTCACACCGCTACCCTGCTAACGAGTAGCGGGCTAGCCAGCGAAAGCGACGTGACGAAGGAGACGTCTTCGGACAACATTAGCACGGCTAACAAGCTCATCTTTTTCAGCCATGGCGCCCGAGAAAGGGAAGCGAAAAGCAAAAAACGTGAAAAGAACCAGCAGGCCAGCGAGCTCGAGCTCCTGTACCTGCCCCAGCGGCTGCGGATAATCCCTCCTGGCGACGGACACCCACGAGGCCTGTCCCGTCTGCCTGGGGATGTTGCATGCTAAAACAATGCTGGAATCCCCCGACTCCTGCCCGCACTGCAGCCAGATGCCAGAGTCTGTGAGGAAGGGTCGCGTGGACATCGTGGTCAAGGCCATGGGCGGCTCCGCGCCAACACGGGACCCGGACCTCACAGAACCGCTCACTCCCACTCCGGAGCTCGAGAACATTGATCTGGAGTCAATGTCAATGTCAGGACATGTCCAGGACATGGCCAGTCATGTCAATTTACATGTATGTGTTACCTCAGCTTGCAATTTACATATGATGGTGCGTGATTCTTAAGACTGTTATAACTCCACACGCTCACAGTTTGTTTAAGTTATGGTCCCAGGTCTGAGATTTCAACTTTCCAAGACTTATAACTCAGTTTTGGGGCGGATTTCCAGACGTTTCACACCGGATGGGAGCAGAGGTGGCTTGTTTGTAAGTTAGACTAACAAAATTCTTTGAGAAACCTCTGTTGTTGGTTTGTGAGGTGTTTTTTGTCAATCTACATACAGTTGTGTGTCTTCTGTCAGAGACCTCAAGAGAACCCCCTACTGTTAAGGTGTGATCTGTCATTTTACATGTATGTGTTACCTCAGCTTGCAATTTACATATGATGGTGCATGTTTCTTAAGACTGTTATAACTCCACACGCTCACAGTTTGTTTCAGTGAATTGAAAAAGCTCTCTGGATAGAGGTCGAAACATCTTCTGCAACAAATAAAGTCCAGTTGATCTTGTATTGAATGCCTTTTTGATTGATCTGGAGGACAGTGGACAGGTCGAATGAGGGGACAGTATGGACATGGCGGCACCCGTCGGGGACTCGACGGCTGAGTTCGACACATGAGGCCTGATGAATGCGGACAAACTCTCGCTGACGGCCTCAGGAGAGATTTCGGACGAAGAAGCCGACAACGAGGACGGAGGGGAAAACGAAGAATTCCCCCAGAACCCGACGGCAGCTCTGCCGAAGACAGATGCATCCATCCCCGTCCTGTTCGAATTGTGTTGCAGGGCGGTGGATACGTTGCAAATTGCTTGGCCAGAACCCCCACCTTGCCAACAGGTTACGAGGTTGGCGGGCACCTACTTCTACGCGAAGCAGCAGTCGGCCATGAGACACAGGATGCCGATTTTCCCTGATTTTCTCACTGAGCTCACTCCCCACACTGAGCTCATGACCCCCCCTTCCCCCCCTCCCCGGAGAACTTTTTTATGAGCGTTATCGGAGGCCGGCTGGTTTCACCTCAGAACTGTTTGCTATCTGGAATGTCTCATGGACAGAAGTCTCACTGCCTCAATCTCAAAATGCAAAATGTGATTGTCTTAAATGTGCTTCTGGTATAGTTTTTTCTGTCTCATATGGTGTCTTGAAAGACAAAATGTGATACATCTTTTTTAATACCAATGTTGTGACCCTCATGGCTCTTTCCTTGTTTTCACACCTTTGACCTTCATCCTGATATGGATGGTAGAGGCCGCGATGAAGAACATAATGTGATATGATGTCTCATGTGGTCTGATAAGCAGCAGCTTCACACACTCACTCGCCCCTTCCGGATGATTGTGCGTACATATTCACGCTGTACTGGTGAAAACTTGTGCAATGTTAATAAAAGTACTCTCTCTCTCTCTCTCTCTCTCTCTCTCTCTCTCTCTCTCTCTCTCTCTCTCTCGCACCTGGGCCGAACCCAGAGCTCCCATGCTTCTGCTGCTCTCTCAGTTCTTCAACGTCGCCGGAATGGAGGCAGCAGGAATCGCCAACGTGCCGCAGATGGAGGACACGCTGGCGGCTCACTTGGCCCCCAGGATGTCGGCGCAAAACCAACTCTGCCCAGCTAAGCCTGCCGCGCTTCGGCTGCACAGCTCGACAAATGTTACAGAGCTCAGGGCCTCGCGGCCCACGCGTTAAATGCCTCAGGCTTGATGCAGGCGTACCTGGCAGAGAAGCTCCAGGGGCTCCAGGTGATCACAAGCAAGAAGGTGATGACTGACATCCTGGAGGAAGCCCGTAGGGCAACTGACTTTATGCTCTGCATGCTGGGGACCGCAGCCATAGCTCAATGGAGATGCATGGCTGAAGTGGTCATCGCTCAGCGTCACCTGTGGCTCACTCTGACGGACCTGCCAGAAGGTCAACGTTACCCCTTCCTTCACCACCCGAATGAGCTGACGGGACTCTTCGGGGGAGCCCTGGAGCGTATCCAGAGCAGGCTGGAGCAGTGAAGGAAGCAGGCTGAAGTGCTACGAGAGAGGATGCCGAGAAAGGCCTTCGCGCCCCCCCTCAGCCACACGCCATCCTCCTCCGCAAAAAAGACCAGCTTACGACGGGGAGCAACGGTAGAGACCCTCAGCAGGTCAGTCCTGGAGCAGGAACAGGTTCGTTCCTCGCCAAGCGGCTCCGTCGAGGACTTCCTCAGCGAACCGGGATGGGAGACAGAAGCGGGCCTGACAAAGCAGGTCTGCTCCACAGGTTTGCAGGTTCGTCCGTCCACGGGGTACGGGAACCAGGACATTTAAATCCAGACTTTATTTGTAAAAAACTACAAAAAGCTGGTGACATTCATGTATGCCCGAGCCTCAAGACAAAATGTTTATGACATGTGTGCATTAAAAACAAGTTTCTGTACATCTAAACACAAAAATAAAGTACCAGAAGCACAAACTGCCCTGATTCTTGACTAAAATTTTTTTTTTTAAATAACAGGGACAACAACAACCCCCTTTTTTATGAAAACAGCCACGATAAAGGGAGAAGGCAAGCATCCCTGCTCCCTCGTGCAGCACAGGGTGTCAGATCAGACAATGAACCACAGCGGGATGTCTGTGGTCTGTCTGGAGCAGACAGACTTCACGGCGTCCACGTGCAGGCAGGTCAGTTTGCTCAGGACCGAGCTGGAGAGGTCAGACGCTCTCCCGCCCGCATCCACGAGACGCAGGCAGCCCGCAATAAACATGCCCCTGAGGCTCGCAACGCATGCGCAGGCCTGGGGGGCGTGTCTACCAAACACGTGGGTCATGTCAACAGTGTGTCACGGGCTCCGCCTGCAGTTCTACAGACGGCCGCCTCCATTCACAGGGGTGCTAAAATCAGATATAAACCCAGAACGTGCAAACATCTTGAGGGAGGAAATAATAGCAATGTTGCAGAAAGGTTTGATCCGTGTTGTCCCAAAACGAGAAATAAAAACCGGCCACTACAGCAAATACTTCCTCGTGCCCAAAAGAGACAGAACATTGAGACCGATTCTAGATCTTAAGGCTTTGAATAAAAGAATAACAACTTACAGGTTCAGAATGCGCATGCTGAGACAAGTTCTACAGTCTGTGAGACAGGGAGACCACGCGTGCACTGTGGATCTCAAAGACACCTACTTCCACGTAGGAATTTGGAAGAAACACAGAAAATATCTACGCTTTGCATTTGAAGGGAAAGCCTACGAATACAAAGCTTTACCTTTCGGATTAAAAACCACTCCACGCTCTTTCACAAAGTGCCTGGACGCAGCGTTGACCCCCCTTAGGGGTCAGGGGGTACAAATTCTGAATTATTTAGATGACCTTCTGATTCTCGCAGGCAGCAGAACGCAAGCCCAGTTGCACACATACATGGTGATGACGCACCTGGAAGCTCTGGGCTTTGTTTTAAATATGTAGAAAAGCAATCTGACCCCATCACAGATTACCGTATTTCTGGGCGTACAGATCAATACCATCCTGTACAGAGCATGGCTCTCAGAAGAGATGGTGGCTTCAATACGCCTTTGCCTGACACGCTTTCAGCTGGGTCAGAGAGTGTCTGTCAAGCTCTGCCAACGCTTCTTGGGCTTACTGGCAGCCGCCATCCCCTGCGTGCCACAAGAATTACTGAAAATGCGTGCTCTGCAAATATGGCTAAACAAACAAACACCTCCTGTCTCCTTCAGGCGGACAGGAAGGATTTTGATCAGCCAGGAATGTCTGACGGCTCTGGAGCCCTGGAGGGACCCGTCAGTGTTTACTGCAAGCGTCCCACTGGGACGGGTCCTGTCTCGTGTGGTTGTCACGACAGATGCTTCGTTGGGGGGATGGGGAGCAGTTTGCAGGAACCAGAACGCCCAAGGGCTCTGGGGAAAACAGGATGCAAGGCTCCACATCAACCTACTGGAATTAAAAGCTGTTTATCTGTCAATAAAGCTCTTTTACAAAAAGGGGCTGATTGCAAAACAGCATGCCCTCATAAAATCGGACAGCAGGACAGTGGTGTCCTACATCAACAGGGAGGGAGGGACGAGGTCCCAGGCCCTCCTCGGTCCGACACACATGCTGCTCACGTGGTGTGGCCCCAGAATTTTGTCATTGAGGGCGACACACATCCCGGGAGAACTAAACAATGGGGCGGATGCCCTCTCCAGAGGACCACTGCTGTCCTCAGAATGGAGACTGAACCCACGGATAGTGAACCAGGTCTGGTCACGATTCGGTCGGGCGTCCGTCGATCTGTTCGTGTGCAAAACCAGCTCGCACTGCGCTCTGTTCTTTCACACTTAATGAAACAGATGCAACAATGGGGGTGGACGCGCTGGCCCACGACTGGCCAGCAGGGGTGCTGTATTACGCATTTCCACCCGTCCCTTTAATTCAGGTGACGCTGGAACGTGTATGGAAGGGAGCTCTTTCCCTAATATTAATAGTCCCCAGGTGGCCTCAGAAACCGTGGTTCCCAGAAATAATTTCATTGTTGTCAGGGACAATGTGGCAGCTGTCCCCCCACAGGGACCTGCTGACTCAAGCACACGGGCAGCTTCTCCACCCACGTCCAGAACTGTGGCAACTCACAGCTTGGCCGCTGAAAGGAACAGACTGAGGGCCTCGGGCCTCCCCAGTAATGTTATTAACACAATACAGGGAGCAAGAGCTGGATCAACTTAGACTCTCTACGCTTGCAAATGGCGTATTTTTGAGGCCTAGTGTCTGGAGAGGAATATTGTTTCATATTCCAGTAACCTAGTCCAGCTTCTCACCTTTTTACAAGACCTGCTGGAAAAAGGTCGCTCGTTTCCCACCATTAAGGTGATTTTGTCAGCCATCTTGGCGTGCCACGAAGGCTGGGGGGGAACACCCGGTGCCCACCCTCTCACGATTCGTTTCATGAAGAGTGTACTGAGGAAAAGGACTCCCAGCAGGACTCTAGCCCCAGTTTGGGACATTCAGTTAGTCCTGGATGCCTTGTGTGGGCCTCCGTTTGAGCCTCTCAGCAGCATTAAAATAGACTTGTTGTCTTATAAAACTGCGCTGCTCCTGGCTCTCTGCTCAGCTAAATGTGTGGGTGACCTCCACGCTTTGTCTGTACACCCAATGTGTACAAGGTTTGCCCCTGATGGGTCAAAGGTCACTCTGCGTCCTAACCCCGCATACGTACCAAAGGTGCCAACTCTAAATCCCAGGAGTCTGGACTTTGAGCTCTCTGAGTTTCCTCCACACCCTGTCCTCACTGAGGAGCAGAGGAGGTTGAGATCACTCTGTCCTGTCAGGGCCTTGAGTGTTTACATCCGTAGAACTGTCAGTTGGAGGAAAACAAACCAACTGTTTGTATGTTTTGCCAATCCTGCTGCTGGCAGAGCCCTTTCAAAGCAACGCCTCTCACACTGGGTGACTGAGGCCATTAAAAAGGCGTACAACCGCAAAGGTCAACAGGTGCCCTCTGGGGTACACGCCCATTCCACTCGGGGCCTAGCTGCCTCATGGTCTCTTTTTAAGGGTGTGCCAGTGGCAGACATTTGTGCTGCAGCTAACTGGAGTTCCACAAACACGTTTGCAAAACATTATTGTTTGGATGTTACTGCCTGTGACGTCACTCAGGCTGTACTCTCTAACACACAGTAGAGATCAGCTAAAACGCCTAAAGTATGAAGGCAGAAGTTCTCACAAGCATGCATTTTTACTGAGCATCTCAAGGGCGTGAATGGATTGCGTTCCCATAGTCAATATGTTGCACTGAGTGGACTGACTGATAAGGGAACTGAAAGTTATGCACCATAACTCATGTTCCCTGAAGGAAGGGAACGAGGTGCAACATATGTTTGCCCTTTCAATGCCCAAAGCTCGGTGAAGTGCTCTTGGAGAAAGTAGGATGGGCAGACGCGTCTTTATACCAAGAGGGCGGGGCCTCTGTGGTGACGCTGACGCCCACCTGCCGTAAAGGCATGAATGTATTACTTCAGGTAACCGCGCGGGGGCGCAATTCCCATAGTCAATATGTTGCACCTCGTTCCCTTCCTTCAGGGAACATGTGTTATGGTGCATAACTTTCAGATTTTTCTCCTACTAATTAGAAGTAAAAAGTGATTGAAGCATTGAGCAAAAGTTATAAGATGTAACAAATATTATTCAAGCCTCATGAAAGTTTTTCTTCTTCATCAGGCACTGAATAAACACGAGATCACATAATTAAAGTGACTCTTATTAAAATGTTTTATGTTCAGAAAGCTTTAGTTATAACCTTTAAAAATAAAAGCTCTGAAGTGTTTTTGGATGGTGGTGGCCAATTTTAATAATTTGATGAAACATTGAGTAAAATGTAAACAAAAACAATGGTTCAATGGTTTGCAAATCTCATGAACCTTTGATTCACAATACAACAAACATATATGTTGAAAAAATAAATATATTTATTTTTTAAAGAAAAAATAGTATGATTTTAGGTTCACACATCTGAACAAAGACAGACGGGGCAACAAAAGACTGTAAAAGTGAATGTTATTATTTTTGTTTTATTAGTTTTTTTGTTTTTTTTTTATTTCTGTGTTGAGTGTTTTTCCTCCGGTGCTACTACTGTTTTTTTCCTCTGTCATTTCTTAGTCGGGTCCATCTCCCAACCCTCACACTTTCATCCTAATCAGCTTCAGCTGCAGACACTTTCAATCAACCCTGGCTTTTTGGCTCCTTCCTTCATCCATCTGCAGTCTGGCATTGTGGTTTCATGCCCTGTCTGGTTCTCACCCCTGTTTCTTATCATTGTTGTATCTTTTATTTCCATGTCAGACTTTTGTTTTGTGGTGAACTTCTCAGTCTTTGACCTACTTGTGCAGGTCTGAATTCCTGGGTTTGATCTCATGACAGTTAACTCTGCTCCATTAAAAAACAGTGTTCATGAGACTTACTGTTTAAGTTTATATTTTACACAGTGCTTTAACTTCTTCTGAACTGGATTGTGTTTGTATATGAATTATGAATTCTGATAGCAGCACTATAAAAAAAATCAGCATTTTTGTCATTGACATAAACACAAAGCTACAAAATTTATTCTGACAATTTTTAATAAGAATCTTCTGCACAGTAAAATAATCTGCTGGGTTGTTTGTCTTTGTGTGGCAGGATTAAGGTGAGTCCTGCTTCTTTACAGAACCGTTCTGTAAGCAGTAAAAGTGCGTTTCATCCTCCACCTGGCAGCACATCAAAGAACAAAAAGCTGAGTTCACACGAAGTGTTAGGAGCCAGATTTATCATCCACTCAATATTCAGCTTCTGTCTTTTGTTACATGCTTTACACTCCAGATGAACCACCAACAAAATGCTAATTGATGCTATGTAGCAATTTGTTATTCTGTTGATAAGAGTTGATTACTTTACAACACTGCAGCATCTTTAAAATAAATATATTTTAACATTCGTGATCATAATAATGTACTGTATTCCATTCTCAAGAAAAACGTCCCCCCCAAAAATCTGAATATTATGTATTCTTAGTGGCAGAA
>JBBPBX010002748.1:43989-60789 GCA_038048925.1 Garcialebias charrua | reverse complement strand
ACAACATATTTCACACAGATTGTCTTATTTTGACAAATATTTTCATTCATTCATTCGACCTTTGTTTAGGCAGGTTAATCCCATTGAGCCTCGAGGACTCATTTACAAGAGAGACCTGTTTTCAACAAAGAATTATGACAACAGTGACAACAATAGACAGTCATAAAAGAGGCATACAGCTTTTTTAACAAATTTAAAAAAGATGTTGAAAAGTAGCAAAACATCTAGATTATAAGGCAAATGTATAAAACTAAACAGAAACATATCTGCATTGGTTCTTAACAGGAGTTCAACAGATTCTTAAAACCATTTAGAGAGGTCAAGGTCACGAGCTTCAGATATTTTTGTAAGATATTCCATGAAGCAGGAGTGGAGTAGGAGAAGGCCCTTTTTCCAAGCTCAGTTCTTACTGACGGAACACTGCAGGTAATCATGTCCTGAGAGCGCACGCTGTAGCTGCACTCACGCAGAGACATGTAGGAGGATATGTATGAAGGCAACAGACCAAGAAGTCATTTAAAGATGAAAATGTACCAATGGAAAAGTCTGTGAAGTTACTGATGTCCAGTTAACCAATGAATACAGGTCCCATAAACCGGGCTGAGTAGGGGTGGGTACTGGCAATGGGTAGACCCTTAACTGGGGCGATGTGGTGCAGAACCGATGAGTGTAGAGATCGTGACAAACTGCCACGCAAAACAAACAACCATTGACACTCTTAACTCACACTCAGGGAACATTTAGAGTTACCAGTTAGCCTAACATGTAATCTGAAATTGACCGGAATGTAAACATGGATAAAATAACGTTCACATATATTGCTAAAAAAATTAATAATTGAAGTTGTTTTAAAAACAAAGAAATCTACAGTACTTTGTTTTAATTCCAGCATGGACTAGTTGTTAGCTTGCCAATCTGGTCAGAAATAAACTTTATTTCTTCAAACTGAAGATGTTGACAGAGTTATTTAGAGCAGGTATAAAATTATTGTTCATAATCTTTTACTAGAAAAGACCTGTCAGTTTCATATAAAGTATACAAATACAGCTTTTTGTGATAGTTGGGGTTGTGTTTCAGTTTTTGTGTGTTGAGTCCATTCTCGTTTTGTTTTATAAGTCTCATTATGCGTACCTACTTTTGTTAATATATGTTGTTCTCATATTATCCTAGAAGTTCTCAGTTGTCCTCGTTTCCAGCTCCATGCTCACTTGTCTTTAGTTCACACTCAGCACATCTCTTTTCACTCAGTAATCATCCTCCCACATTCTGCATTTCTTCTGTTTTTTGTTTTGTTTTTTTTGCTTAGATCCTCCATTTGCATCATGGTTGTTCCAGTTTTTGTTTGGTCACCTGGCAGTTTCATTATAAAAATTCAAGTTTTACTCTCAAACCTGCCTCCTGCCTGCTCCTTGACCTTTACACCATCATTACAAGACATTTTTTTTGTCTGATTCTAATAATTAAATATTTGTCAAAAGAAGAGCACTTAAAGCAACGCCACAAGCACTAATCACCACTGATCCCGCTCATCTTTTGATTTTCAGAACAGCGTAAGTATGTTATAATTACGCCCTATAAATATTATAGGTACTCTGATAAATAAAGATTACCGGTACTCTAAAAACTGTCATAAACAACCCTCACACACACACATTGTTGTGGTCAGCTGTCTGTCACGTGCAAGCCTGACTGCGAGCACACCTCAGAGCAGATGGCATATTTTACTCATGGTTTAGGAGCTGATTATACAATCCTGGCATGACCACCAGGATGCATCAACTGAAGGGATTAAAACATCTTCCCTTCTCTTTTAATCTGCATACCCCTCCCTATTTTTAGTTTAATGCTTTCTTCTTCTGTCGGTCATTGCTTGTTTTTCCAACTACTGTATGCCACTAGATGTTCTGCAAAGGATTGGCTGTCTGTAATCAAACACACACACACATCTCAAAAAAGTCTATGCATGTTGCTAAAAATATAAAGTATTACTTTCACAAAAGGTGATTTTAGTTCCATAATGAGTAGAATGGATCTGTGAGTTGTGTCTCTGTGCTCCTGCTGAGTTGCTGCTTGTATTTTCTTATAACCTAGCAACAAATAAAAATCACAGACTATTTTAGGGACTGTGAAAGTGTAAAAGCTGTTAACTGCAACACAGACAAAATGAGCTTCTTTGTTTGGTCTTTGTTAAACGTGTGGCCATCCAAGAAGATTAAAAATCCACGAGACAACTTTTCAAACCACCTCCTCGTCTCACCTTGTTAGTTACAAGTTTGATGTCAAACAATAAACCGTTGAATTTCACAATAAACAGATTATATTAATTTCTCCCTCCACAAAATCTGGCTTGAAATTATTATCTGTGTCTATAAAACCATCTGCCTGCTTGCATAAGAGGACAGGTGGTTTGTGATGGACTGCAAGCAAACACACACACACACACACACACACACACACACACACACAGGCTTATTAAACATTTACTGTGGAGACTGTACTTTGAGCACACAATCCTCAAATTCACTCAGAGGAATTAAACTGTAGCAAAACACTTTTGAGCTACAATAAAAGTTGTCTATTAGGATTATGTGTTGCTTGTAAAATGTAGAATATTACAGGCAGAACCTTTTTACATGTAATCTTGAAGTGCTTTTAGCAAATATTCTCTACAGATGTGTCCTTAAGTTTGTCGGTTTAATTCATTCATAAACATCCTGCTGAAGAACATGAATTTATGACCATGCAAGAACACAATTAATTTGTTCAGAAGAACTATCAGTTATGAAGAAAAAAAAATTCTACTAAAATAACAAGTAAACTTAATTAGAATTGTAAAGTTTCCATTCAGTCAAAGACAAAAGGGCAAACCTTGCCTTGTCTGTCTATGTGTGTGTTTGAAGTGTTAGCAAAATGTCATGAATCACAGGACAGATTTTTATGACAGTCTAATTATTGCACATCCAACTGATTGGAGTTATCCCAATTCAAGACCGCAGCTACAAATGAGTGACCTTAGTAAACACAAATGTCAACAACTCAGTCCATTTTACAAATAACGAAATAAACTTTATTGTGTTAGTAGCTGAGACTGACCCCCATCTTATACCATTAGTGTTCTGATTGCACATGATAATGCTGCAGCTCCATCCCAGCTCAGCAAAAGACGATTTGAGTTTAAAACTCTGGCATGAAAGGATAAGGGCGATCCACGTTCCTTAAAGCAAGGGTGTCCAAAGTGTGGCCCAAGGGCCATTTGCAGCCCTTGGAGTGATTTTGTGCGGCCCACAACTGCCGTTTAAGAACGGTATCATTTTGGCCTGCAGGCTTAAGAGGTCAAAGCAGATTTTCTGCAAATGTGTTGGTAATCATTTTTATATAATGTTTAGAACAGCAAAACAGTTGAAGAACAATCTTCTCAAAATGCACAAATTAAACTAAATACAAACATTTGGCTATATATTTTTTATTTTCACTTCATGGTAAAAAAAAACACCAAAAACTTTTACTGATTTCTACAAGAAAGGAGACTTTTAGATAAAGATTCATAAAACTTGGATAAATGTTGCAGTTGATAAAATAATCAAGAGGGAAATAGGACATTTTAAATGAATATAACGTGGTATCATCTGCATACGAGTTGATCAACTTGATCAATCCTTCAATCTGTTGTAGCAACTGACAGCTCGATGATTTTTCAGAACTTGGATCAGACTTTTGGACCATGGATGGTCCAAAAGGTTGATCGACCCCCTTTTAAAGGGACACTTAGTCAAATTGTGCTTTTGTTGCTGAAAACAGACTAAAATGAACTTTCCAAACACATGAAAACAACAAACAAATCAAATAAATTAAATCATTTTTAATTTAAAAAAATATATAAGCTTAGTGTTTATGAGGCTTTTAATGTTTTGGATCTAAAATAATTTAAAACTCTTTTTCCACCTAAATTAGTAAATTTTTATCCTTTCCCCCAAAATATTGTTCACATTGAGTTAAATTCACATTTGTGTGGCCCACGAGTCCTTTCATCTTGATAGTTTTCACCAACATATGAAAATGTTTGGACACCCCTGCCTTAAAGGAATGTCAATTGGCTGTTTTACATAACATAAATGTGTGAAAACACCAACACGTTTTTAGAAATTTTAAATTTTAAATTAGACATGAAAATCACAGATGCATTTTGTAAGTGATCTTTTAAGATGTTTCTTCATAGTCAAACAGCTCCTAACAGATGATGTTGATAAAAGATCTCTGACAAACCTGAAGTGGAGTGAAGACATTGGATACAAGACTGAGCTGAAAGACAAATCTGAGGAATGCTTCCAGAAACTTTCTGCAGTATAAACAAGCAAAAAGCATAAAACTGTCTATCATTTCAAAAATGCATAACGTTTAAAAAAAAAGCAAAGGACGTCAAACTGAGAAATCACAGACAAAAAGCCTTGGTGATGCAGAAGAGAGGAGACCAACACTCATTACAGGAAGTCAGCTGAGCAGACAGAAAAGATTTCTGAGACGTACAACGAGCTGCTTTGATGTATGACAGAAGCTGTGAAGCTCTGTGAAGAACTCATTTTGAGACGGAGAACCAAAATCCTCCGATATGATAATAAACAACAAAAGATTGATCTATTTGGACCTAATCTCCAGCAGTGTGTGATGAGGAAGCTGGGCACTGAGCTTCGCCTCATTAACACCATCAGCCCAGTCGAACGCAGCACAGCATCACTCACAGACGCTTTTCTGCAGGCGAGGCAGAGACACAACTAGAAAAGAGCCAGACAAGGAAGAAGAAAAAAAAACATGGATTCCTGCGTGAAGATTTTTGTGCAGCATGTGGGACAAGTCTGTGAGCGTTTTGGAGTTCAGTTTAAACTTGAACCATCAGAGAGAACAGGGTTTTTGCACTGGTGATCTGCTTTTTCAACTGGGCTGGGGGGGAAAAAAAGGCAAAATTCCCAAAGGAATGATGAGCCAGTAAAGTTATAGTCTATTTTTACTCACGTAAAAGTGATATTTTTGAGTTGTGTTTCAAAGAAACTTGAAAAACTGTTTCAAAAAACATGTTTTTGTATCATAAAAAACTAAAAATATTACAAAAGCTATATCCAATGTATATTTTGAAGAATAGACAATTATCTGAAACATCCATCCATCCATCCATCCATTGTCTTCCTCTTATCCGGGGTCGGGTCGCGGGGGTAGCAGCCTAAGTAGGGAGGCCCAGACTTCCCTCTCCCCAGCCACTTGGAGCAGCTCCTCTGGGGGAATCCCAAGGCGTTCCCAGGCCAGCCGAGAAACATAGTCCCTCCAGCGTGTCCTGGGTCTTCCTCTGGGTCTCCTCCCGGTGGGACATGCCCGGAACACCTCACCAGGGAGGCGTCCAGGAGGCATCCTAACCAGATGCCCGAGCCACCTCAACTGGCTCCTCTCGATGTGGAGAAGCAGCGGCTCTACTCCGAGTCCCTCCCGGATGACTGAGCTTCTCACCCTATCTCTAAGGGAGAGTCCAGACACCCTGCGGAGAAAACTCATTTCAGCCGCTTGTATCCGAGATCTTGTTCTTTCGGTCACAACCCAAAGCTCATGACCATAGATGAGGGTGGGAACGTAGATCGATCGGTAAATTGAGAGCTTTGCCTTTTGACTCAGCTCTCTCTTCACCACGACAGACCGGTACAGCGCCCGCTTCACTGCGGACGCTGCACCTATCCGCCTATCGATCTCACGCTCCAGTTTTCCCTCATTCGTGAACAAGACCCCGAGATACTTAAAGAGGGACTTACCCCACTGTTCTACCATAGCTCCACCCCAAGACAAGATTTGAAAAATGCATCAAAGTGGGTGTGTCAACAGACACGGGTGGGGGGTGAGCGAGGAGGTGTGGCCAGGACGAGAGACCGTTATTGTTTTTGAATGTTAAAATTACATTAGTAATAAACAACTTAAAACAAGCAACAACAAATAATTATTATGTAGATGTATTTATCTATTCTCACCCGATCTATCCGAAACAAAAGGCTTAAAAAAGTAAATGAAATTAATACCACAAGGTATGCAGTGACCGGGGATTGAACCTGGGTCTTTCAGGTCCCAAGCCGGATCCCTGCCTCTGAACCATCTTGGCACTCATGTATTACTAGTCCATCGCAGAGTAAGAAAACAAATACAACCGAAAAGTTTTAGATCGCTGGAGTTCAATTAATAGATTTTGATGAAGTGAAAAGTATTCTTAAAATAAATACGGTAAGTTGCTGATCTGAAAATGATATCGATCAGTGGTGCTTGTATGGTACAGACTGTCGCACCGCGAGAGAGTGTGTGAGAGTGCACGCGGACAGAAAGGAAAAGTGCAGAGAACGATCTCTGCAGGGGAGTGGCTTTGCTTGAACCTTTTATACTAACCCAGCAGTGTGACGACAGAGTGTACAAGACACGTCAGAGTGAACAGTCATTGACCAATAAGAAAATTAGGCTGCAGTACCATAGTTCAACCCATAGGATTAGTGTAAACACGTTTTTAGACCAAATATTGCAGATTTTAACAAATAAGCACAAAAACATGAAAATTAACACAGACATAGTGCTATACAACATTTTACACACATTCTAGCGAGTTTATCAGATAAAAAAGGTTAATTTTGGGGTAAGTCCCTCTTTAAACTCCTCCACTTGGGGCAGGACCTCCTTCCCGACCTGGAGAGGGCACTCTACCCTTTTCCGGCTCAAGGCCATGGCCTCGGATTTGGAGGAACTGATCCTATTATCTGAAACATCTATTTTTAAAATCAGCCTCTTCTTTGAAGCGTACAGAAATAAAATCCCCTTTAACTTGAATTATTTTGCCTCCAAGGTGATTGCATAACAAGTTTGTTTTATAGTTGATGAAACTCAATAAAAGTTTTTTACATTAAAGGTTCAGTATGCAGTTTCTGTAGAACTGCAGCACTTAGAAATATTTTCAACAGGCAAAGCATTCTGATCCCTCCCCCTCAGAGCCATATGTGGCTCTGCCCCCTTGTGGTCTGTTGAATTTCAAATTCAAGCTCTGTTTTTATTGGCTGATTCAAATTCAAGCTCTGTTTTTATTGGCTGGTTACAAACTCTGTTTTTATTGGCTGGAAAATGGTGGGTCACCTTTTCTTTTTAGAAATGCTTATTTACCACCTGGAGAAGCAAGGGGACAATATTTTTTTTATTTTTTTTCAGAGATTACCTGGCTAACATCAGTCTGTCAGGAGGTAGTGACAGAGTGAAGAAATATGTTCATAAAAAAAGCTACATACTGAAGCTTTAATCTCATAAGTCCAGTCAGCCTTCAAATCTTGTCTCGTTTTTCATGTTTTGCTCCTCCTGTTGCCTCCCTCGCTCTGTGAATATCTTTACTTTAAAGGGATATATTAGCCATATTTCAGCCCTTTTTCCTTCATTTTAATGATGCACTTGGAAACATGGACACGCCGAGCACTCAAACCTTCACACCAATTTGATTTGATTTTCTGCAGCATGTTTCCTCTCCTGCTGACCGGTTTACAGTCTGAGCTGTAAAATTAATAACAACCAACGCAGTAATCATTCCCTGACATAATGCATCTCATAAGATGGTGCAGAATTTAAAACGTTTCATAAAAAGAAACACAAAGTGGATTTATGTGAATGTGGGGCACAGCAGAGATCTCAGAAGAAAAGCAGCTTTGTCGTTTGTTGTTTTAGTCCAAAGTTGTTTCCACAGTCAAGGAGAAGCAAAAGGAGAAGAGTGAACTCCCTCAGCAGGCTCAGTCACGAGCAGCTCACACTCCTCTCCAGAGAATACACACTTTCACACACACACCTCACCTACATGTCGAAATGCTTCGTGTTTACCGGACCCGGTCAGAATTGGGAACTTTTCCTCGTCGTTCTTCAGAAATCCAGACAAAATGGTGATGAACAGACTTTCTTTAAGGTGAACTGTTTATGGTGTAAAATCAACGCAGGCCCTTCGATGTAATCGAGCCACGCTGGAGACAACAAGAATTTACTTACAGGTTTCCAAAACCGTTTAAAAAACAAGCAGCTCTCGCTTAAAGTACAGTGCTGCATACATTTAATGCACGCCCAAAATGCAAATGATCCAGTTCCACATAAGAACATAATCTATTTCAATTATTTTTACTTGCCAAGAGAGAAAGAAAACTGACGGCAGCCCAGAATCATTTAAATCGCTGTCAGAGAAACTTCAAATGTGGCTTTTCTCCACAAGCAGGGAGAACATTTGGCACAAGTAACTCCTCAAATTAACACTTTATATATTTTCTGCTTTTAAAACCAAAGTTTAAACATTTCTTGAAAGAATGTTTATCACCCACCACCATTCATATGCAAGTCTTACGTTGAGAAATAACTGAGTTGTACTCATTTTGGTCAAACTTAACTTTGTATGTGCAATCTCTTCCATTAGATGTAATGCTCAGACTATGTGTTGTGGATGACTCTCAGCTACTACCACATTTGGTTTTAGCTCAATATCAATAAAACTGACCGAGTTATTGCCATTTTGGTGTTGGTTAGTATCACTTAGCTGTGGTAGCCATCTTGAATTGAATTTAGTTCAGAATTCAACAGGTAGTTTTATGTGAAATTAATATTGTCTGGAGGTTTCATCAAAACCCATTCATTGATCGATCAGATATTTTGCTAACAGACAATGCTGGCTCTAACAGACCATGTGAAAGTTTAAGCAAAAATCTCACACAGCACTTGAATGTATGTGATCAGCTGCAAACATGTTCAGTTTTAGATGTACACACTTTCTGCAAGATTCAGTCAAATTAGTCCAGTGGTTCTAGTTAAAAAAATAAAATAAATTTAATGTTTTGCTAGTTTTTTACTAGTTTTTTGCTACTTTGTTAAAAGGAGGAGTGTGTATATATGTATACAGTATATATATGTGTATGTATATATGTATGTATATGTATGTATATATATATATATATATATATATATATGTATGTGTGTATGTATGTGTATATATAATATATGTATATATTATATATATGTGTATATATATATAGTATATATATATATGTATATATATATATATATATATGTATATATATATATATATGTATATATATATATATATATTTTTTTTCTCTCTCTTTTGTTTTCTATTGTTTATTGTTTGATTGTTTATTGTTTAAGGAAATTCTACCATTACTGTTCATTGTTCTTTAGTTTTAGCAGGTCGCTTTCGTAAATGAGCCCATGAGGTTCAAAAGATTTACCTGACTAAATAAAGGTTGAATGAATGAATGAAAAATCCACAACACTGATTAAAAATGCTCTAAAAGTACATTTCTATAGTAAGTCAAGTTCAAACATGTGTGTGAAGAAGCAGTCCTTCACTTTCAAACATGCATAAAACGTGTAAAAAGTCAGTGATGACACCGGAAGTGGTTGATAATAACCCAACAACGCGCACGACACTCATCCCAGGAGAAGGAGGCTGCAAACCCCCCACCACCACAGCAGGACTCCCCCACCTCCCAGACCACCCAGCCACCGACCTTTCTGCTGCTTGAAGGACTGGATGGAGCCCGAGTGGTGCACCATGGCGGCGGTCGCCTGTGTCAGTCCCACTCCGTGTTTGGAGACGCCGAGCTGCAGGAGTCATGGGAGAACCCACGGAGGGCTGGAGAGCGCGTCCTCGCGGCTCCCCATCCTGCTTCCACAGGCGAGGATGCGCAAACCCGCAGCAACACCTGTCTCCAGCTCCGCAGCCTCCAGCCCCTCCCACCTCTGCTCCTCCATTCACGGATGTTGTTGTCATGGAGACGGAGGACATGGGAGGTCCTGAGACGGACCCCGTCCTCCTCCGTCCTGATTTACACAGACACCGGATGATGAAGGTGATGGTGAGGATAATGACCGGGACAAAGCGTAATGTGTCTTATTATTATTGTTACATAACTGGGTTAAATACATTTTTAAAAGTCTGCTGATTTAAAGAGTAACTCACCTCAAATTAACGTTTTTTAGCTGATAAACTCCCTAGAAAGTGTCTAAAATGTTGTATAGCACTATGTCTGTGCTAATCTTCATGTTTTTGTGCTTATTTGTTAAAATTGGCAATATTTGGTCTAAAAACGTGTTTACGGTAACCCTATGGGTTGAACTATGGTACTGCAGCCTAATTTTCTTATTGGTCTAGGATTCGCACTGTGACGTGTTTTCTCACTCTGTCGTCACAAAAGTGGTTCAAGCAGAGCCAATCCCCTGCAGAGATGAGAAGGTCCTGCTGCAGTTCATACCTTATATGGAAGTGGTACATTGCACTCTGGAAAAGTACTGCAACAACGCATATTATAGTTTTTGGAATGGCACTAGTTATTTGTATATTTTAACTTATTTATTTTAGGAATACTTTTCCCTTCATCGAAACTATTTGGTTGTATTTGTTTTCTTATTGTGCGATGGACAAGTGATGCATGAATGCTAAGATGGGTCAGTGGTGGAAGTGCAGGTTTGGCATCTGAAAGACCCATGTTCGATCCCCAGTCACGGCATACCTTGTGGTATTATTTTCTTTTTTTTTTAAGCCTTTTGTTTTGGATAGATGTGGTGAGAATAGATAAATACATCTATAATAATTCTTTGTTGTTGCTTGTTTTAAGTTGTTTGCTGTTTTAGTTTGTCACTAGAGGGGGCGTGAACGCAGCTCAACCCCCCCAACTCCTCCCCTCCTTGTCTCTAGACACACCCATTTTGATGCAGTTTTTGAATCTGGTATGGGGGGCGGAGCCATCTTTTGACGGTGAGGTAAGTTATCCTTTAACATTCATTTTTGTTCTTATTTGTCATCCAGCTCCCCTAAAATAAAATGAAACAAACATGCAATAAATAAAATCTATTGGGATTTCTCAGAGGAGGAGGAGCTCTGACAGGTGGGCTCACATCAGCTGCTGACTCTGACCTGCAGGAGGTTCAGTGATGGAAACAGGAGCTGAGCGGAGCAGCTTCTATTCCCAGCAGGGGTTTGATGGACAACACAGTCTCCATGTCTGCTCTAAACAAATTAAGGCTTCTGAGTGGAAACAACAACACACAAGACACAAAAAAAGTTCAATCGTTTAATCTGGACTAGTTTTCTTTAACAACACATAAAGTTTTGTGATCGTTTTTCTTATTTAACTCTTGATCAAGAGCTATTTAAAAGTTATATTTATTTACATTTTTTGAAGCTATGTCCATTTTATTGCACACTCGTTTCACACTTTTTGTCTAGACAGGGGCACCTCCAGAATGTTTTTTAAAGGGCAGCCAGATGGGGTGAATGTTGGGGTGGCACACNGTCAGGCTGAGAGGAAAGGGGGAGGTCTGGTACCATTGGAGTCAGTGTGCTCCAGCCCGTGAACCAGGAAGGAGCTGAGAGGATCGAGCGGGACAACAAGAGGAGCTCGCATTCGAACTCTTGTACCTTGGTAGACCAAAGTAGCCGAGTAAGTTGCGTGCGAGGCTCAGAAGGACTCTGTTTAATGGGGCCACTCGGTACTAGGAATATGCACACATAGAACAGACACCCTAAAACGATAAAAACACTACATATTAGAGTCTCACATTACACGAAGAAAACTCGGGAACATAGGAGGACATTTCCGAGCACCCAAGGGGAATGCCCCTGAGTACGTGTAAAAAGTATATTAATGTTTCTGTGATGATGATATAAATCTTGTGTTCTTTCTCTATTTTGTGTGTTCAAGGGAGACACCTGCCTTGCCGCTGGAGGAGGAACTTGGAACTTAAGGTTCATAATTCTGCAATATTCTAAAGCGCTTACTATTATTATCGTTCATAGTTTGCATATATTTCCTTATATTCTACAATTTGCATATTAATAAATTGATTTAAAATGTGGTGGCCAGACAAAAGGGTCACTATGGTAGTTGGAATAAGTGGAATAAGTATGGTAATTTTGATTGTCCTCCTAGAACATTTTTGCGTAATCCCTGGGAAAAATGATTGTGAAGTTTATAGACATAAGAGGGAGTATGGCGCGCACCAAAAAGTCCTCAAACTAGAGTATATCGCAAACCAGACTACCACTTTCACGTTCGATTTATGCGATGTAATTGATTGTGCAGGCCAGAATATTTCATTCAGGCATGCAGATATATACATGTGTCAATGTCCACCTATGGCTTTACAATGCCCACAGAGCTGCGCTTGGGAGGAAATTGTACTATGTGCTGGCCAAAATGTCCAATGTAGCGGGGATAAGGTAGTTTTACAACAAGGGTACTGGGTACTTTCCCAGCCTAAGTCGGATCGGCCAGGATTTCACCAGTTTTGGACTAGCAAGTTCACTCTCCAGAGGGATTTCTCCCTCACCCAGAATCCGGTTTCCCTGTCTATTAAAGCGGTGTCCACTTTTGAAATGGACGAGCATCCGTTCAATTTTCATGTTATGAGAGTGATAGTGAACTCTTATCCACCAAAATATGGGTCATTACGAATTGAAATGGTAAACTCTATCAGCTCTCTAGGTAATTCTTCTTTTCCCCCTGTGACCCCGCACCAAACTTCAGACGTAGTTACCACCGATTACACAAAACTGACTCCGGTTGAGGTAATCGCAATGTCTACCGGATACCATGACACTAATATATGGTTGTCATGGTTATCGGAGGCGGCAAAGCAGGCCTCGTTGTCTGAATGCGTGGCATGCGCCGCAGCACGCCCGCTGTTGTACACTGAGCCGGCTCCCTTGTTCCCAGAGGATACATGGGGGTTTGATTGCATGCTAAACTTGACCAGAACGCAGATGCACGCTAATTGTACAACCTTAAGTGAAGTGTTTCCCTTAGCCGGGAATCACACCAAAGCTGGCCCGTTCCATGCTACAAAACGCAATGATTACTTCTGTTTTAATTTCACGAGTCCAAATGCCAAAATAAATGTGGGCATGATTGACCCAAGCTGGTGCAATCAGACGAGGTTAGCGAGCACAGAAAAAGGGGATAGAAAAGTGATTGGCCCTCTTGTTAGATCGGGCTTATACTACTATTGTGGGGAAAGGAGATTACTCACTCGTATCTTGGACAACACCATTGGACTTTGTGCCATGGTACGTTTGGCGGCTCCTCTGGCTCTGATTGGTCCCAGATTGGAGATCCTGAACGGAACTGATCTCTCTCAAAATAGGAGAAGGAGATCTGCTAACTTTGATCCAACCGTCGGCTCACCTACTTATATTGACTCTATAGGCATTCCGCGGGGTGTGCCAAATGAATACAAACTGGCTGATCAGGTGGCAGCTGGGTTTGAGAGTTTTCCTATCATAGGCATTCCGCGAGGTGTGCCAAATGAATACAAACTGGCTGATCAGGTGGCAGCTGGGTTTGAGAGTTTTCCTATCATTTCAGCAGTGTTTCCTGTTACACCCAATAAAAATGTTGACAGGATAAATTATGTGCATTATAATGTTATGCGACTGTCCAATCTCACCAGAGATGCGGTGGAAGGTCTAGCTGAACAACTAGCGCCGACTTCCCTGATGGCGGTTCAGAACAGGATGGCATTGGATATGATTTTGGCGGAACGGGGCGGAGTATGTAGTATGTTTGGTGACCTTTGCTGTACATTTATTCCAAACAACACTGCTCCAGATGGCAAAGTCACAAGAGCCCTAGAAGGCCTTAGAACCCTCTCAGATGAAATGAAAAGTCATTCAGGTCTGGACGACCCACTGGACAATTGGCTAATAAAGATCTTCGGTCCTTGGAAACAGGTGTTCGTATCTATAATGGTATCATTGGCTATTTTCTTAGGCATACTTATAACCTGCGGGTGCTGCTGCGTGCCTTGTTTAAGGTCTTTGACGGTAAGACTCATCACATCCACTCTGGAAAAAAGGGACCCTGAAGTGATGAGACAACTGTTTTTGTTAAAAAACTATAACTTGGAGGATTTTGAAAAAACGGATTAAATATTGTATATATATGTGTTTTAACTGCGGTATTAGGTGTGTGATTTTATTTCTTTTGGGATGGACCTCAGCAGAATGAGGTCCAAAAGGGGGTTTGTCATGAAATAAAATAATTTTGTCTTTGTGTTTTCATTATATCGAAGAGGTTTTTCATACGATGTTAAAAATGATCAAGTTTCTCTCATAAAATGGTAAGGGTTTTCTGAGAGGAGACAGAATGTGAGCATCTACTCATGTGAGGCTTTGGGACTTAAGGAATGCTTGAAAGTGGGTCTCTTCTGGTCTTTGAGTGACTTGTGGCGGGGGGGGCCTTGGTGCCTTTTGTCAGTTTTATGACTTCACAGATTTATATGACTGGCAAGGAGACACTGGTCTCTTTGTTCTGGGTGTTACACTTCCCCCCCTCAGCCTCATGTGAGTTGGAAGAAAGGTGTCCAGCTCTGAAAACTGTGTTCACTTGAAGGCGCAGAGAACATGGTTGCATAAAACGTAGTAAAACAATTAATACCTTGATCATAAAGCACTTGTGCATTAATTATATAATAGTTGTGAAGTAGTTTTCAATCAGATTAAAAGTAGAACTGTGTAAAGTCAGCCTGTATAAATAAAGGTTGAATGAATGAATATTATCCTTCACTCTTTTACCAAAAAAAGAGTTCAGCCAGCTGAAAAAACAAATGGTATTTCCTCTATCAGTTAAGGGGGGGGGGAAATACCCCACCAGAGAGACAAAGAAGGGCCTTGGTGATTGGTGGAAGGCAGGAATATCCTGCAGGAGTATATAAACATGGGTATCCTCCTCCAGCGGGAACGCAGAAAGGCCCCGGGGTGAAGAGACTTGGATTCAGACTAATCAGGTTGTATGAGGTCTTCCTTGAACACAATCAATGTCTTTTCTTCCATCCATTCTCCCCCCACTGTCTCCCTGGCTCTCTTTTGAACAAATGTAATGACTTTTAAGAATAGCATAAATGTATTCTGTGACTTTCTTTTTTAAACTTATGATTAATTAAACTGGTTTTTTGGAACTTTAAATTATGAGTGTTTGTCGTGTTTTCAGCGTGTTTTTCCTTTCTGATCCAAAGTGAACCAAATAACGAATTCTGGGGCGGATAAGAGTATACGTCAACAACTTATACTTATATTTCCGGATATTCCCGGAAATGGACCGCAATGATCCTTAAAAAATCCAAAAATCCCAAAATCCGGATGCTTATCTTTGGCAGGCCTTTGACGAATAACAGCCACATTTATTTTGGATCTGCCGAAGATAAGTATCCAGATTTTGGGATTTTTTAAGGATCATTGCGGTCCATTTCCGGGAATGTCCGAACACAGATCCTTCCGTATACTGTATCTATGGTTTTAGTGCAGTAAAACAAGAATGTTAGGCTGCCTTCAGGCTCAGGCCTCCCTTGTAAAAGGAATATGTGACCTCAATGGGCTTCACGTGGTTAAATAAAGGTTAATAAAATAATAAATAAATAAATGTGACTCTTTCTGTGTCAGTAATCACACACCACCGGCATGTCTTAGTTTGGGTTTAATTTGACTGTAGCAACAACCGGTGGCTTTGACAATGACCTGTTTTGTGTCTTGAGTGCTTTTTCTTTAAATCATTAATTTAATACATGGGACAATGATTATTGGAGGGTTTTTTTTGTCTTTTTTCTCTTGGCTTTAATTGTTATGCAAGTGTGTCAGGGTTTTCAGAATCTGTTTGGCCATGAATGATTTTAGTATAAACTGTGAGAAATTTTGAGTCAGGGTCCTGGGAACTAAACTGATCTGTTGGGAGGTTAGGAATACGCTTAATCAAGCAAAACTTTTCTTGAAATAAGTCACTCTGCCCACTGCCTTGCTGGCCAACCTTTTAAACACAAAGCAGGGTTAGTTATTGTTGGAGAAGTATTAACTGCCTGTGTCATTTTGACCCCTGCGATTGGCTCCTTTTGGGACACAGTCTGCAGTTTCATCTTACTTTCACTTCCATCAGTCTTGATCTGTGGGGATATTCAGAGGAGTAGTCTGGCATCTGTCATGGAGCAAATAGCATCTGGCTTCCTGCAGCACAGCAGGCCTCCACCCCCACTGTTCTGATGTGAGGGCTGGACGAGCCAGCCCCTCTAAAATATCAGTCAACAACTGAGCAAATGCTTTTAGATGCTTCACTGGGGCGCCTAATAAATAAATAGGCAGCTTCTCCACAGCAGGGTTAGGTGGTTTTAAATGGCACCATCTCCCATGGCTGATGGTTGGGAGATGTAGGTCAGATGAATGAGCTGCAGAGGCTACAAGGCTTCAGACAAATGAAATACTGCCACCTTGTGGAGAATAAGAAACTGAGGTGATAGACAACTAAAAGACCCAAATGAATCTTTTACAATATAATAAAGTTAGATGCAACATGCAACTGTAAGCTTCTATTTACGCCTTACAAACTAAAATGATCTATGATGAGCCTCGTTGAACTTTCTGATGTAGATCAAAAGTCAAATGAAATGCTTAAATTAAATACATGTATCATTCAATTTATTCTGTCTGTTTATTTGGCTACAAATTATGAGTCTCATCACTGATTAGTGCATTTATAATTCTAGAAAACTGCACACAATGTAATTTTCACAAGTTCCAGCTGTTTCAGCTTCATTAAAAACTTTAGCATTAACTGCTGGAGCCTGTTAGCAAAATATCTCCTGAACCATTAAGTTTTAATGAAACTTTTGAAAAGTAGTCACCGAATGCACAACTCATTAACATTTAAAGTCAAACCAGTTCAAGATGTCTGCCACTGCTAATCAACATTAGCCTTGAAATATTCGGATGTATTT
>JBBPBX010002748.1:0-12098 GCA_038048925.1 Garcialebias charrua | reverse complement strand
GATGGCAGTATTAGACTGTTTGAACTGAAGGATGGACAGTGAGGGAGCGAGCAGTGTGTCTCTTTAAGAAAAATGGGAGGGAGGCCCCTTGATGTGACATGGACTGTCGCTCTTCTGTTCTCAAAATGATGGATGCTCAGTGTGGTTTGAGTTCTTTAGCATAGCATTTTTCACACAAAGCTTTTAACAAAAAAATCATGAACAAGTTCTCAGCTTCTTTTTGCAGAGGGAAAAAAACTTTTTACACAAAGGCACAGGTTTCAACTGTGAATTTTGGAGCTTCAACAAGACGGAGGTTTTTTTCCTGAGGTCGGCCTGTTAGCTTAGCTCGTAGCTTAGTAGCTTAGCTTCTCAGTTTAGCTGCTTTTAGCGATCTAAAAACACAATTTTGGACGGTTAAAATTGATTTTAAAGACAAAAGAAAAAGGGAGGAGTCAGTGAAGAACACTGGAGTTGAGCTTTTTGTCATCCAGTGTCTTCAGTAGAAAGAGAGAGACACGAAGAAACGATAAAGCTGATGAATGAAAATTTGTCGATAATTTTCATTCATCATGTGATTAATTGATTTATTGTTTATTGCGACAGGCCTAGGTGGAGGTTTTTTTTTTTTTCATGTAATAGTTGATCAGATCATGCTGGAAAGTTTGGATGTTTCTTTCTCCACACAGCCTGAGAGACACATAATATTTGGAAAAAAGCCTCCATTGTCAGAATACCAGTGCCTCTGAAAGAGAAGCTCACAGCAAAAGGAGCAACTTTCTTCCCAAAGTAGTGCGTGTGAATTTAAACCTTTTATAAAAACATTTAAATAGTTGCATGTACAAAAATATTTGTCAGCGTGTCAGCACTTTAACCTAAACTCTGCCAAAAGTTCAGCAGAACTGGAAGCAGCTTCTTGTTGCTCTCCACATCAAGCAAAGAAAGCTTTGACAATTGCTTCTTTTTTCATGCTGGATGCTCTCTCTTCCTGATGCAACCTGGACTTGAACCTTCAATTTTAGGATTACAAGAATGCAACACTGACCACTGAGCTACCACAGCCTGAAACTGTCAACAACTTATAGCACAAAATCACCTACATTCACAAAAATGTGTACAGATTCAGGAAGTCTGGGGGAATCCCGCGATGTAAAGATCAAGGCCAGAACCTACTGCTGGATGCACATGACTTCAAACCCTCAGGCATGGAGACATTCATAGGATCATTCACAGAACGACCTCATGGATTCAGAAGTATCTACTTTCATGCAGCACAGTCTGCCACCGCAGGAAGAACTGTAAACAAAACTTTAGAAGTTGAAGCTTCTGATCAACTTTGTGCAGAAACATGGCGTCGCTCTACATTTCAGATGTAACACACAAGGGGACGTCTGATGAGTTCAGCTGTTTTTGGGAGGAACAGAGTCCTGAGACGAGAAAGATCATCCAGGCTGTAGTTAAAAGTACAAGAAACAAGGGTCTGTAATGATACAGGGGAGCACCGTGTGATCACCATAGGCGAGATGCATTTACTGTACATTAAAAGTGCCAAATCCACTGACGTATTAGAGTTTTATTTTTATGAAGGCAACATTTTCCTAGTCAATCATGATTACATTTAGTCCTCGACTTACGACATTTCGCGGTTACGAACGCCCTCCCATTGAAAAGCATTGTTCGAGTTACGTGGTTTATGCGCCTTTACACCAAACAATACGGGACCGAAACTCACCAGAGGACAGCGGAAATTTACAGGAGGGAGGGGGGAGAGGTAGCTTGACGCAGTCAGTGAAAAGTTACTACAGAGACCTCATTGTTTGGACAGGCAGACCGGAGCAGAGGTAACTCTGAGCTCTGGTACAGGAGTTAACATGCTAACATACCTTGCTGTAAACAGTCTGGACCGCGCGAACTACAGGCAGCCTCAGATGTTGGAGGGACACCGAGCTAACATGCTAACAGGTGGAGGAACGGTTTCACCAGCATACCAGTAGGCCATTAACTCTTTTCCCCATTCATTATGGCTCCGAATGTATGTGTTTTTTGATAATTGTGTAGGGTAATGTGTTAGGATAGGCTAAGTGCTTGGTAAAATAAAGTACTGTATACAGTACTTTACATGTAAGAGGTGCCGTTTGGACGTATTTTCTGACTTACGTTGATTTTCGAGTTACAAATGGGCGTAGGAACGGAACTCGTTCGTAAGTCGGGGACTACCTGTATTTCAGCAGCGCACCACCAAACTCCATATTGCATAATTTAAAACAGTACGACTTCACAGATGGAGTATGACCTTTGACCTGCAGTCCATATCTGAGGCCTACTGGGAATGTATGAAGCACCACGAAGAGGAGAATCAGACCCCAATGACTATGGAATCTGGTGTTTGGACAAAATGAGCACAAATTCCTCCTGCAAAGCTGAAACAACAGGATTCCTTCCACTGAACAAACTGAAAGTGGAAATCCTTGAAGGGACACTACTGTAACTCATCATGAGCCAACGATTCAAGGAACTTCTGTGATCTGTTGGTGCTGGGAGAACATACTGAACATAACTCTGGGGATAAATGAACTACTGCACCACATTTGAGCTCAGTATCAGTAAAATAATCAAGTTATGACCATTTATTGTGTTTTTTTAAAGGCCAATTAGCTGTAGCTGCATGAAATTCACTGTAACATATTGACAAACACGCACACACACACCCACAAACTGTGGGTGATAATTAGAAAATAAGTGATTTTCAAATGTGTTTTGAACATCAAATCTAGATTTAATCATTTTAAATGACAATGAAGTTGTTCAGAACTGAGAATAATTTACTTCAGTTACATCCAGAACAGAGCAGCACGGTGGCACAGTTGGTAGAGCTGCTGCTCTGAGCGAGCAGCTGTCACCCTGGTTCAAATCCTGGTCCAGGGACCTTTCTGGGTGGAGTTCACACGTTATCTCCATTTATGTGTGGGTTTTCTCCCAGTGCTCCAGTTTCCTCCCACAGACTAAAAAAACATACCATTTTATTTATAGAGCACTTAAAACAGCGACAAGGCCAACCAAAGTGCTGTAACATGCATGTTAGGCTGATTGATCATTCTAAATTATCCTTAGGTGAGAGGGAGAAAGTGAATGGTTGTTTGTCTCGTACGTCTCTATGTGTGCCTGTGATGGACTGGAGACCTGTCCAGGTGTCCCCCACCTTTTGCACAGTGATGGCTGGACATGGGCACCAGCGACCCCCGTGACCCGAAAAGGAAAAAGTGGGTAAAGATAATGGTTGGATGGATAGATCCTAAACAACTACAACAAAAACTTTAACATTTGTTTAGTTTTAGAAATTTTTAAAACTGTTGTTAAAATGAGGGTTATATTTGTGTTTGCTGGGGAAACACCAAGTTACTCTGCAGCCAAAAACAGAAGATGGTGTATAATGTAGTGGATAATGAAAACAGGAACTCAACAAAGTGCAAATACTGAGCTGTGGGATGTGATATCAGCAGAGGTGAGGTACTCTGACAACTTTGATCTTTATTGTATTTTGAACTGTTAATAACGGTGTACCACAAGGTTCAGCATTAGTACCCACCCTCTTTACAATAATGTAGGTCAGAGGCCTGATGCATCCTTAAGGCTCGCACATACTCGGGAGTACCTCAGTCCACCGAGGTTTGCTCGTTTCAGATTAGACTTGAAGCGGACACCCACAGGGCATGTCCATGCAAAGCTCAATTTTTTACAACTGTGTGCGCATATTCGGTGTCGCACAATAAACTGCCCCGCGACGGACTGTTTTGTATGTGACACTAATGTATTAAATTCCCCTTCTTCAACCCTGGTCTGATTTAATCGTCTTTTCTCTTGTTTTTGGTTTTTTGCCAAAAGGCAAACAATCTCTTCCTCCTCCGTTGATGCCATGACTGAAATTGTGAGAAATAAAGGAATTTGTCACGAACAAATTAAAATCAGGCCCATGGCTGCGGGAGGGTCTGGGGATTTTCTGGTGGGCGGGTCTGATGTGTGGGCTGCAGGACCAGCGCTCCCTGGTTTTTTTTTTTTTTTAGAAGTTTTTATTAACAACATACAGGTAGTCCCCGACTTACGAGCGAGTTCCGTTCCTGCGAGGTGCTCGTAAGATGAAAATTCGTATGTTGGAACACGAAGCACGTGTTCTCGTAAGTCCGGATTTTCGCTCGTAAGTTGGAACATTTATGCTAGCGCTACTACGAACACTCGTTTTTCATCAAAAACGTTCATATTAGTTCATAAACATGGTCGGAAACGTGTTTCCAAATGGTTAGCTAACACACTTTCATCTAAAAACACATAAAAATGCTGTATTTTTTTGAATGTTCTTTACAAATTTACTGTTCGTTTGGCAGCTCGTAAGTCCGGAACCTCGTATGTTAGAGCGCTCGTAAGACGGGGAATACCTGTATTAACAAAGAACACTGCTGCAGCTGGGGCTGCCAGCTCTCTCTCTCTCTCTCTTTTTTGTTTTTGCGACCTGTCAATCAATCCAGTAGGTGTGTCAGCAAATGACCAGTCAGCGACCTCAATTTGTCCCGAAGGTAAATGCCCCTCGTCTGTGGAGCTGGGCTGCAGCCGCTCAGGGTGGACGCTCGAGTATGAAGTCTCAACCGTCTGCGGACAGAGCACACAGATTCCGCGTGGACTGTGGACCATGAGTCTGTGGGAGTCTTTACATTTCTATGCTGATGACACAGTTGTTTAATGTCGAGCTCAAACAGTTGTTAAGGTCCTCCAGCTCTTACAGTTTGCATTCAACATCATCCAGTCAGATTTGTTCCATCTCAACGTCACGCAGACTCTCCCACTGGTACATTTTCATCTTTAAATCACTTCTTGGTCTGCTGCCTTCATACATCTCCTCCTGCATGTCTCTGCGTGAGTGCAGCTACAGCGTGCACTCTCAGGACATTATTACCTGCAGTGTTCCCTCAGTGAGAACTGAACTAGGCAGAAGGGCCTTCTCCTCTGTTTCTCCTACTCCTGTTGCCTGGAATATCTGAAGCTCTCGACGTTGACCTCTCTAAGGGATTTCAAACATCTGTTTAGTTCATTGCAGAAACTAACACTGACGTGTTCCTGTTTTTAGTATTTTATATCACTTTATAATGTAGCTGTTTTTGTTTTGTTTTTATTTAATTTCTTCTATTTACTTTTCATTTTACATTTGTATATGCTTTTATACGATTATCTATTGTTGTCTCATCTGTGTTCTCTGTTTAAATCAGCTCTCTCTTGTAAATCAGCCATTGAGGCTCACTGAGACTAACCTGTACAGGTGGTCCCCGACTTACGAGCGAGTTCCGTTACTACGAGTATCTCGTAAGACGAAAATCTCGTACGTCGGAACACGAAACACGTGTTCTCGTAAGTCCGGATTTTCGGTCGTAAGTCGGAAAATTTATGCTAGCGCTACTACGAACACTCGTTTTTCATCACAAATGTTCATACTAGTTCATGAACATGCTCAGAAACTTGTTTCCAAACGGTTAGCTAACACACTTTCATCTAAAAACACATAAAATTGCTGTATTTTTTGTATGTTCTTTATAAATTTACTGCTCGTTCGCCAGCTCGTAAGTCCGGAACCTCGTAAGTAAGAGTGCTCGTAAGTCGGGGACTACCTGTGTAAATAAATGTTAAATTAATTAATTTTCTTTTTTTCTTTTTTAGGCTGCTCCCTTCTTCAAGGGTCATCATGGCGAACTATCTCGCACAAAGACCTGACACAACCCCAGACCACTGAGCTACCACAGCCCTCTGTGTGGAGCAGAGAGCTGCTGTCTAGGTCGCCCAGGGGAGCAGTTGATGGGGGTTAGGGGCCTTGCTCAAGGGTCCAGAATGGGGCAAATGAGGGTGGAGGCAGGTGTAGGTGCTTCACCTTTCCCAGCCACATTTTGATGTTGTCTGTATGGGGAGTTGAACCATCAACCTTCTGATCACAGGCCCACCTTCTCTAGCCTCTGCGTCACCACTCCCCCCCGACAACTTTCATCATTATAAAAATGTTAAATAAATTTTATGTTTTTGTTGTAAAATGTTTAATGTTTCATGTTTCGTTCGTATCGAACACTCACTCTTATAAACAGCATCTTCTCGCCGACTCGGTAACGACCCTGTGACTGTCTCTCCACACAGAACTTATTGGCACACCTGCAGGGAGGATCATCAGCGATGTGTCGTACCTGTAACACACACACACAGGTTTGTTTTGCTATCTTTATGGGGACTTTGCATTGACTTCCATTCATGTTTCATTCATTTCTATAGCCTAACCCTGACGTTTTTACTAGCCTTATTGCATATGCCACTTTACCTCTATACCAATATCAACTACCTCATACATATACTGTGTACATAAACTTCATATGCTGCTTTGTCACTCTATTACAAATGTCAATGCCAGAACTTTCATTTTATTTTATAGATATACTTTTTACACTTTTATACTACTATGCAAAAAACTCAGGACAGTATTACACTTTTATTATTTCATTTTATGCTTATGTTTATTAAATGTTTTAGTGTTTTAGTGTTTAAATGTTTACTGTTGCACCGAGGGACAGAGAGAAATGCAATTTCAATCCTGTGTATGTCCTGTACAAATTGCAGTTTTGACAATAAAGTTGAATTTGACTTTGACTTTACCCTAAACCTAACCATTACCAGTACATACCTAACCCTAAACCTAACCCCTAACCCACTAACAGGACTTCTTCTTATGGGGCCCAGGCTTTGGGCCCCATAAGGAGCAGTTGGTCCTCACAATGTAGTATATAAGTTGGAAAAATGGGCCTTACAAAGTAGCATAAACAAGGACACACACACACACACACACACACACACACACACACACAAATAAACAAGAAATAGTTTACAGTCGTTTTACTTCTGATGAAGTTAAGAGATGAACCACTTTTCCGTACCGCATCATCCAAAAGCTTCCCTGTGCTTTTTTTGCTCGGAGTCACTTTGGTTGGAGTTTGAGGTGGGGACGGAGATGGAGAGGATGGAGAGGATGGAGAGGACGATGAAGAGGGGGGTGAAAGGACAAGCTGGGCCGGGGGTCCAGGTAACGGAGGAGAGAAAGGGGCTTTCTCCTCTTGCTCAATCTCCTTTTCCAGTTTTATCAGACCTGGAGGCTCTACATTGTAACTAGACAGGAACACAAAGTGTCCAAGAATTAAAAATCAAGAATTTCTAGCAATCACAAAAAAGAAATGTATGAAGATGAACTAAAATGAGCAAAAAGGGGTAAAATACTAAAAAGAAGAAGAAGCCAGAACAAACCGTGATGCTATCCGACCCAGCTCTAAAAGACAGAGGCACACCTCTCTTGGCTGCTTGTGAAGAACTACAAGAAGAAGATCAGATTTAGCATCCGGTAATTCCAGTGGAACATAAATCAGGACAAAAAGACAGAGTGAATGTGTGATGGTAAAATGCACATAAAAACAAGCTTCATGCACCCAAATGTCCTTTTTTTTTTCTTCTTCCTTTTATAGATGGCCTCCCTTCTCACCTTACAGCCATCCTCTCACACCGATATGAATTTTTTTTAATAGAGAGAAAGGAAAGATAGAAAGTAAGACAGCAAAACAACAATTATCCACAAAAAGAGCACAAGGCAAACACACCCAACCTCCATCTGCAATCCTGAAAAGTACATGACAGAACACAGCAACAAAATACACATGCATAAAGACTAATAATATTCATGACCTTGCAGTAGATTTCCATAAATAAACATACCCATACCTAGAAATATATATACAGTATACATACATATACATTCATACTCAGTCACATACCCATCTATATCTGCATATGATATCTACATATACATCCCTGCATCCATTTGTGTGTGGTTGTGAGCATGCATAAGTGAGGTTCTGCATATGACATACCCAAATGTCCTTTGACTCTGTCACACTGTCCACTTACAACTAAATGAGTGTACTGACTGGAAAATATAGGGTTGAAAAGTTAATTTTATCCACGTCAAACCAGACAGGAAGTGTGGGTGACAAAAAAGGTATGATAGTACAGTATGTGGTGCTGTTTGTAAAGTAACACAGTCAAGAAATTAACAGCAATATTTTGGTTGATTTTGCCTTTAAGAAAAAAAAGGGTTGTTTTTTTTTCAGTCATATTTTCACCATGTTATTCATACATTTATAAAAGTCATAGTTCCAAACGAAAAACTTAATTTACAAGCTAAATATTTAATTTACAAACTAAATACTTAACTTGCAAGTTAAATATTTAGTTAGCAAGTTACGGTACATACTGTATGTAGTTCCACTCTAAATATTTACTATACAAACTAACTAAAATGTTTATGTCCAACATAAATGTTTAATTTACAAACAAAATATTTAACGTTTAAGTTAAATATTTATTTAGTAAACTAAATGTTTAGGTGCAAATTAAATATGTAATTTCTTAACTTAATATTTATTTTCAAAACTAAACATTTAGTCAGAGTCAGAGTCAGAGAGTCTTTATTGTCATTTGCACCGCATGTGGTACATGTGATGAAACGAGATTATGTACACAGGGTCCCAGTTACATCCAACAACAAAATGTAAGAGAAAAACAGTAATAACATCTAGGATATAACTAAGAAAAACATCAACTAGAAATACACTAAGCCCTAATGTAATAGAAAAACATCATTATAAACAGCAGCACGAACACGAGTCTGTATGAGCAGATGGTCACAGATGAACACAGCAACAAGAAAACAGATCAGCATCAGCATGATGTGATATTTTGCAGTGTTTATTCTTATTATTTATTTATTCATGAGTCTAACAGCCTCAGGGTAGAAGCTGTTCCTCAGTCTAGTGGTTCTACATTTGATGCTCCTCAACCTCCGTCCTGAGGGGAGTGGGGCAAAGAGTGAGTGTGCTGGGTGAGTGAGGTCTTTCATGATGCAGGTGGCTCTTTTCCTGCATCTGGAGGTGTAAATGTCTGTGATGGTGGGGAGACTGACTCCAACAGACTTCTGTGCAGCCTTCACCACTCTCTGTAGAGCTTTCCTCTCTGCAACTGTGCAGCCTCCATGCCACACGTTGATGCTGGAGCACAGGATGCTCTCCACTGCACACCTGTAGAAGGAGGTGAGAACTGGGCTGCTCAGACCAGCTCGTCTCAGCCGTCTGAGGAAGTAGAGTCTCTGATGACCTTTCTTGATCAGGCTGGTGGTGTTGTTGCTCCAGCTGAGGTTATCATTCATGTGTACACCCAAGTACTTGTAGCTGGAGACCACTTCCACTGCAGATCCACTTATGTTCAGTGGGGTGTGGGTGTGTTTGTTCCTTCTGAAGTCCACAATCATCTCCTTTGTCTTCTTCACATTCATGTGAAGGTTATTCTCTTTGCACCAGCTCTCCAGGTGTTCCACCTCCTGTCTGTAGCTGGACTCATCATTGTTTGTGATGCATCCCACCACCGCTGTATCATCTGCAAACTTAACAATATGACAGCCTGGATGTGTGGCTGTACAATCATATGTGAGCAGAGTGAACAGAAGGGGGCTCAGCACACATCCTTGAGGAGAGCCAGTGCTGAGGGTTATGGTGGAGGAGGAGAAGTTGTGGATCTTCACGGACTGTGGTCTGTTTGTTAAGAAGTCTAGTACCCAGTTACAAATGGAGGGGCTTAGTCCAAGTGTGGATAGTTTGTCTATCAGAGTTTGGGGGATCATGGTGTTGAAGGCAGATGTGAAGTCCACAAAGAGCATACGGAGTAGGAGTCCTTCTGATCCAGGTGGGTGAGAGCAGTGTGGACCACGGACGAGATGGCGTCCTCTGTTGATCGGTTCTCACGGTAAGCATACTGATGAGGGTCCTTGTTGATGTTGACGGTTGTTTTGATGTGGGTCATGACCAGTTTTTCAAAGCATTTTGCGACTATCGGGGTGAGGGCCACCGGCCGATAGTCATTCAGACCAGTCACTGTGGAGCTTTTTGGGACTGGGATGATGGTGGCGGTCTTCAGGCAGGTGGGGACTGTTTCCAGAGCAAGTGAGGTGTTGAAGATGTCAGCCAGCACCTCACAGAGCTGATCCGCACATTCCTTCAGAACTTTCCCGGGGATGTTGTCCGGTCCAGTTGCTTTATGAGGGTTGATCCTTCTGAGACTACCTCTCACTTCTGTTGTGGTCACGCTGAGATGCTCTTCATCTGGTGATGAGGTGAGTCTGGTGCTGGGTGGTCTGTTTGGGTCTTCAAAGCGTGCATAAAACTTGTTGAGGGCATCAGGCAGAGATGGGTCTTTGGGGCATTGTACACTCCTCCCTTTATAATCAGTTATGCATTTGATGCCCCTCCACATGCTCCGTGGGTCTTGTGAGGTGAACTGACCCTCGATCCTCTGTGCATATGTGGCCTTTGCCCTCTTAATGCCAGCAACCAGCTCTTTCCTGGTCTTCCTCAGTTCCTCTGAGTCTCCAGACTTGAAGGCAGTGTTCCTGGCTGCCAGCAGGGTGCGAACCTCTGCGTTTAACCAGGGTTTTGTGTTGGGGTAACATTTAACATATTTTTTTATGGATACATTTTCAGAGCATGTGCTAATATAACCCAGTACTGACGAAGCATATAGTTCAAGATCCACAGATCCTTCATAATAATAATAATAATGAATTCCATTTATAATGCACTTTTCATTAAAGGGGACCACACATGCAAAATTCACTTTTTAATGTTTTTTTACTAAACTTTGGGTATTTACTTCATAAAAAAACAGTCCTTGTGCCAAAAAAATGCACCCAGTGGTTTATTTACTCTAAGTAGATTTATTTATTTTTGATAAATACACCAGGATTCACACTTCCTGCATTTATTGACGTCACAAGCCGCCAGCCAATCAGATCAAACCTGAGTCCAGCCCCTCACCTAGCAACCCCTGGTTAGGCTCAACCCACTTCTGTATTAAACACATGACTGTTGTTTTTCATGATTTCATCTCATCTTTTGTTTATATGTTCTTAATTTCATGTGTACAGCACTTTGTTGCAGCTGTGTTTTTTTAAATGGCTTTATAAATAAAGTATAATTGTTATTTTTATGTTTTAGTTCAATTTTTAGTGTATTTGCGATCGCTGCCAACGCGCAGCCGGCAAAAATTAAACGAGCGGACCACAGGCGGAAGGACCGGGTTCGACGGGACCCTCTTCCGGCGCGATGGAGCGGAGCTTCAACTGTACAGCCTTGCAGCAGCCTCGCAGCAGGCTCGCAGCAAGAGGACCTTCTCCTTACAGATTAATTTACGGGAGACACTTGGTGAACTTTGTGTTGTCTTCACTGGAACAGCGATAACTCCCAAAATCTCCGCGTGCTTCACGAGCGGAGCTGGCGAAAACCGGAAGAGGAACAAGCTAACATTAGCTTCGGATTCGGGTGGTCTAATGCTAAAAGGAGCAGCAAACTGCGGCGCGCTCAGACGGGTTTCGGTAAGTTATCTTAAGCTAACACTAACAGTAAGTCAAATGAGTAATAAAAAAAGAGCTAATTTTAAAACAACAACACATTACAGATACTGGCTGTTACAGAGGGCGTGAACAGATCGTTGAAGGGCGTGGACTTCAAGAAACCGGTCGTTCAAAACGAAAGTTAAAAATGGCAGAATTAAAAAGGGTATAATTGATTATCTAATAATTATTTTGTGCATTAAATTGAAGGAATAGGGTCTGGATATCCCACAGAAATACCATAAAAATTTAAAAAATACATCTGAGGTCCCCTTTAATAAAAATCTCAAAGTGCTAATCCTCTGCCTTCCTGAAAACATTCCAGTCTGTTTTTTCAAAGCAGTCTCTCAGCATGGGGGTGCTATCCTGGAGCCAACATTTGACTTTTGAAATTTAACTTCATAGATATACGGAAGGATCTGATGTCGTATACTGTATCTCCGTATCATTCACATATCCGGCAGATCCAGTTTCCGGATATTCCCGTAAAAAATCCCAAAATCCGGATACTTATCTTCGGCAGACCCTTGAAAAATAACAGCCACATTTTTTTGGGGGGATCTGCCGAAGATAAGTATCCAGATTTTGGGATTTTTTAAGGATCATTGCGGTCCAG
>JBBPBX010002747.1:23811-87944 GCA_038048925.1 Garcialebias charrua | reverse complement strand
GTTGTCCTCCAGCCACATTTTCAGCTTCAGCCTGACTCGTTTCTACATTCTCCTCTCTGTCAGCGCTCTGGGTTCATTTAAAAGAGCTGATCATCAGATATTGTCCAAGAATAAGCTTCAGGGTGGATAAAGCCGATAACCTATGTGCGTCATTTACAAAGTATGCTTTGCTTGTAAATAAAATGGCTCTGTCCATGTTAAAATATATTTAAAAAATTTACTAAACTAAACCACCCTACAGTATTTCTACAGTTAAAATAAAAGTTTATCAAATAAAGTCAAATGTTAAAAGTAATTGTGGTTCCCTTTAAAGGTGCAGTCTGCAGTTTCTGTAGTGCAGTCTGTAAGTTTTCTAAAAATATATTTTTAACATTTCTTCACTCTGTCACTATCTCCTGACAGACTGATGTTAGACAAAGTAATCTCTGAAAAAAACTATAGTCCCCTTGCTTCTCCAGGTGTTACTAAAAGCATTTCTAAAAAGCCACAGTGACTCGCCGTTAACCAGCCAATAAAAACAGAGCTTTAATTTGAATTTCAGCAGAGCAAGGGGGAGCAGATCCATATATGGCTCTGAGGGGGAGGGACCAGAATGCTTTGCCTGTTGAAATTTTTTCTAAGTGCTGCGTTCTACAGAAACTGCAGACTGCACCTTTAATACTAATTTATTGTTTATCACTGGTGAAACCTAGATACCTACCCGGTATTTTAAAGAAATGTTTGATGTGAGAGTAATTACACTGATGATACAATGGTATAACATTGGAGTAATTTTTATTTTTTTTATTTTTTTCATTCAGTCTACACCAAGGCAAAGTTCCCTGACATCACCATGCAAGATGTGTGAAGAGCCATAAGAAAAAAATGCAACAACATAAACTATGCCAAACAACTACCGGTGAAGAATTTTTTTTTTCTTCTTTTTTCCCCCCAAAGATGTGAAGATGCCTTCTGAAAAAGAAAGGCTTCAGTTTCCAGTTGGAGACACTATTTTTGCTTTGTTTAAGCAAATGCACACATTTTTACATTGTGTTCTGGACTTTATGTTTACACCTTGAAATGCAAATGTGCACCTTTTCCTTTCAATTTTTAAAACTTGGAAGGGATTCATTTTAAACGCTGCTGTTTTGTAAACTGTTTTTGAGCTGCACCTTAATTTTATATAAAAATATTGAAGTTCTCAAGACCTTGTTTTATGACTTTGTAAACACATCTTTCAGAATACTTTAGAAAATAATTTTTAGCATATACGGTAAATAGTATTGTGCACGTATTACTAAGCAAACTTACAAGTGTAACCTAACAAATACAATGACAACATGGTATTAGTTTTAGAAATTCAAAAATGTTAACTTAAATGATAAACTAAACTGTAAACTAGAAGTAAATAACAAGTGCATTTGGAGTATAAAGAAAAGTATACTAGTGGTATACTTTTAAGTATACTTCAATAAACTAAAATTTGAACTTGAAGTACACTATAAGTACATTGGAAGTCTAATTAAAAGTGTACTACTAGTATACTTTAAGTATACTTCAATAAACTAAAATATAAACTAGAAGTACACAACAAGTACATTGGAAGTCTAATAAAAAGTATACTGCTAGTATACTTTAAGTATACTAAAATATAAACTGGAAGTCTAATAAAAGTGTACTACTAGAATACTATAAGTATACTAAAATAAACTAAAATATAAACTATAAGTACACAATGAGTACATTGGAAGTCTAATAACAAGTGTACTACTAGTATACTTTAAGTATACTAAAATAAACTTGATTTTTCTCAATCTAGCACAACTAAGTATTAAATTTAAATACTAATAGTATACTACAAGTACACATTGAGAAGTTTACTTTTTATACTTATACTTGTACTCGAGTATACTAAATAAATTAAACTTAAGTATACTTCTTTTTGCTAAGGGCATTCAGCCTAGCATTTTGCTATTTTTAGCTTTAAGCTGTCACTTTGCTACTTATGCAGTTTGCCTGTACTTTAGCCAGCAACTTCCTACATTTAGCTTTCAATTAGAATTGTTTTTTTCTTTTAGCTTTTTGCTACATTCAGATATTATCTAGTTTTTGCTACTTTTAGCTTCAGCTACTGTTTTCTACCATTACATTTTAACCAGCACTCAACACCTTTTAGCTAGCCCATTTTGGCTTCTAGCCAGCATTTTGCCACCCTTATTCCTTTTAGCTAGCCTTTCTTTACAACTATATTTTAGCTTGCCCTTTGCTCCTGTCAGGTAGCATGTTGCTACTTTTATCTTTTCAATAAGTAGGTCTGATCGCAGAGGGAAATTTGCAACAAATATCTTTTCTTTTGCTAAATTTAGATTTGTCTTTGGGCATGATGATTTTGGCTCACGTGTCAAAGTTTGGACACCGCTGCTGTAGAGAAATAGAAACTCTCTGTTCTGTGTTCTTTGTGCCCGTGTTACTTATCAGCTTTGTGTTAAATGTGATACTTTTAAAGCTGAAGTTATACAAAAATTTATTAGCTGTTTGCTAATTCAACATTTATTGTGGTAGTGTTTTTTTATATTTTAACCTTAGCTATTGGTTATAATTTAATCCAAGTAAACTCCAAGCAAGTAAGAAGGTAATATGATCTCATGTTTGAATTAAAAGGAGAATAAAGTAATTTACAAGTCTGTATGTAAACTGGTGTTTCTCTTCCACTTGACGGAACCTGGACAATCCGGTAAAGATGAACCCAGTCCAGACAGAGAGCGATGACGCTGACCATCGGATTTCCGTTCTTGGACACCAGATAAAGATTTGCACACACTCCTAAAAGTAAGGACTCCCAGAACATTTTGGATCTGTGTGAAACTGTGTTTTGACATGCTGCACGTTAACCAGTCATCGGTGCTAAAACCAGTGGGTTGTACCATTGTGGGTGAGTGGTACAATCCAAAACACTGGGCATGAGAGTAATGAACGTACCCCCCACTCACCAAACACCCACCCACACTAAAGTCCCATCTAATCCTGCCTCTGCAGCCCCACGCCAGCTGTCTGCAGCCCCTTCCAGCTGTCTCCTTAATGATATAGCTAATGAGACATTTCAGGGGTCTCACACACACACACACACACACACACACACACACACACACACACACACACACACACACATACTTGAAACAACGCGAGCCAACTGAAGCCAGGCATTTTCCCACAACTCCAGCGTGGCGATGTGACTGAATCTTTGTTGCTCTTTCATCCACAACGCTTCAAGATGAGTGACGTGAAGCTAGAACTGTCCATGAAATACTCAAACGTTAGAGATGGCAAGAAGAACCAAAGTCAAGCTATCTGAAAGCTAAAACTAGCAACAATATAGTTAAATGTAGCAGAAGGCTAGCTAAAGTTAAAAGTAAAAGAACAATGTTGTTAAAAATCAAAACAAGTGAGCAAAATCTAAAAGAACCAACATGCTAGCTAAAAGCTAGAAGCCGAACAGCCTAAAGCAGTAAAAGGCCAAAAGTTTTAAAAGCCTAACTAAAAGCTAAACTTAGCAGATGGTGTAGCATGTTAACTTGATAAAAGTCTTGGAACACTTTAGCTCAAAAGGTTAGCTAAAAGTTAAAAGACCAAAAAATTAGCAAAAGTAGCAAAAGACTATAGCTAAAAACTAAAATGGCAAAAAGCTAGCTAATAGCCAGGAACGTGATAAAAGTAGTAAATGTGTGGCTAAAAGTAGCACCGGAAGACAAGAAGAGCCGGCAGCTGACGTACCTGTATATTTCAAAGATAATGTTTTTAAAGGTACTAAAGAAACCACAAAGCATTTTTTGTGTTTGTTAATAAAATAAAAATATAGGAAACGTAAAAAAGTTACAGAAAGTCTCAGCACCATCTCCCGAATGAGCTGAACGTTTGGATTTATATTTAGATCTGCAGAAGTAAATGGGTGATTAAAAAACACACTGAAGAAACAATGTGAGATCAAAGGTGTGGACGATGAAGCAGCTCCTGCAGGTGAACTACACACAGTCTGTGTAGAAATCCTAGTTTTACTACCATACAGAGCGCCTCCACCTATTGTATGGAGTGACTCCACCTACTGTACAAAAGCACCTCCACCTAATACAGTATACAGAATTCCTCCACCTGCCATACAAAGCCCTTCCACTATAAAGTGCCTCCACCTACTACAGTATACAAAAGCACATCCACTTACTGTATGGAATGCCTCCACGTATCATCCAAAAGTGCTTCTGCCTACCATACCCACCCCCACCTACTGTACAGAAGCACCTCCACATGCCACACAGAGTGCCTCTACCTGCCGTAGAAAGCACCTCCGCTTACCATACAGAGCGCTTCCACCTGCAGTACGGAGTGCCTCTACCTACCGGAGTGCCTCCACCTACCGTACAAAAGCCCTTCCACTACTTTTGTATATATACAGGCATCCTACTATACAAAAGCACCTCCACCATTGAACACCTACCGTACGGAATGCCTCTACCTACCATGTGGAGTGCATCCACCTATTGTGCAGGGTGCCTCCACCTACCATACAGAGTACCTCCACCTTCCGTTGAAGTCAACCGCTGCCTCGCGAGCCCAATGTTTAATCAAATACGTCACAACTGAAGTATGTGATGGGAATGACTCTCAGCTACTACCACACCAAATTCCCTCTCTCTCTGTCTGGACAGTGTTGGATCATGGCCATTCTTCGTGTTGGCTGAGGCAGAGAAGCCTGTGAGGCCATTTTGAATTGTGTTGCCTCCAAACGTTAATCAGCTGTAGACGTACAGTACTGCACATCCAGTGATAACTTTCTGAGAGCTTCATTTAAATCTGGCCAGTGGTTCATGAAATATTTTGCTAACAGACAAATGAACACACTCGTGCAGTCACATGAGAACAAGGCCTGTTGGTTTTCCCTCATGTTTGATTAATGAAATCAAAGTCAACTTTATTGTCAAAACTGCAATACAGTATGTACAGGACATACACAGGATTGAAATTGCATTTCTCTCAGTCCCTCGGTGCAACAGTAACCATTTAAACACTAAAACACTGAAACATTTAATAAACATAAGCATAAAATGTAATAATAAAAGTAAAAGTGTAATACTGTCCTGAGTTTTTGCATAGTAGTAGTATGAAAGTATGAAAAGTTACACCAACACTAAAACACTAAACATTTAATAAACATAAGCATAAAATGAAATAATAAAAAGTGTAATACTGTCCTGAGTTTTTTGCATAGTAGTATAAAAAGTATATCTATAAAATAAAATGAAAGTTCTGGCATTGACATTTGTAATAGAGTGACAAAGCAGCATATGAAGTTTATGTACACAGTACTGTATATGTATGAGGTAGTTGATATTGGTATAGAGGTAAAGTGGCATATGCAATAAGGCTAGTAAAAAAATAATATATATATCAGCAGTAGTGTAGATATAAAAAGTAGTGTAAATGTAAACAGTAGTAATAAATGTAAACAGTAGTAAATCTAAAGCGTTTGATAAACAGATATCCTGATCAATTCTTAATCATTCAGTAAACAAATGATCAAACCTGGAAGTTTCAAATGTTTTTTTTTTTTTTTCTGGAACAGTGACAGCTCTGCACAGAGTTGCATGTTGGCGGTAAAAAAAATATTTACAAACTTTACAGTACATCTGTGTATAAAATCAGTTTATCTCTGCCATCTAGTGGTCAGACTGTAAACTACACAAATCAAGTTTTTAAAAAGTTTTCTTCTTTATTGTATTTTATTCTGATTTTCCATAAACTCTTCAAAACATGCTCTTTTTTTTTCTTTGTTCCACATTTTGATATGAATTCAAGGCATCGCTGCCTCCTTGGTTGTAATCACAGATGTTCAGAGCTTCTGTTGGGGATGACTCTCAACTACTACCACACCAAAGTTTAGCTCAGTATCTGTAAAGTCGACAGAGTTTTAGCCATTTTTAGGATAATTCTTGAGTTTGGTTTATTCCAGAGGTTTTTATTAAAGTCTGGGATATTTTGCTAACACAGACAACATGCTTGCCCACTCTTCATGAGAGCTGACTTCTGAAGTGAAAAGAAATTTAGCAAATGAGTTGCCATCGCCGTCAGTAAACATTAATAAAAAAACAGAAGCTGGTTGGAATAATTTATTAAATGGTTTAATTCCAGCTTGGCTTAGTTCTCCGTACATCAGGTGGAACAACAAGCAGCAGGTATCGGTGTAGTTTCGCCATCAGTGCTCCTCTGCTCTCAATGGACAGATGGATTAATTGATTTACACTTCATAAAACAGTTCTTGGTCCCTTGTCGTGGAGTGAATAGGGAATTGGAAATACAGGTACCCTCAATCCGTCTGTTCGAACTATGAGCTTGATAACTTGGAAAAATAACCGAGGTACCGACTTCCATTTTGGTGTGTGGCTGCGTATACGTGTAGGAAAGTTTCCTTCAAAAATTGGGTTGCCGTGTGTGTTTTTGTCTGCTTTTAATACGTATTGGTCACAGGATCACTGCACAAGAGACGCAAGACACCCTAGACTGGTCTTCAGTCCATTACAAGAACACAGAGACAACCATTCACTCTCTCACTCACACCTAGGGACAATTTAGAGTTACCAATCAGTCTAACATGCATGTTTTTGGTCTGTGGGAGGAAACTGGAGAACTCCCATGCATGTACAGAGAGAACATGCAAACTCCACCCAGAAGGGTCCTCTGGCTGGGATTTGATCCGGTGACCTTCTCACTGAGAGGCAGCAGCTCTACCAACTGAGCCACTCAAGGTGGAACCCCTCCTTGGATAGTGGTAGGAGAAACACTGATGTATATATTAAGGGTGCACCGATTGCAGTTTTCTGGCCGATTACCGATATCTAAAAAGTCTGAGCTGCTGATACCGATTTTGTTTTATAAGCGACACTGTCAGGTGTTATAAGGTCACAATGCACCTTCAATTTTCCAATATTATTTTGTTGAAAAACATACCCTTGAACAATATCCTAGAAACAATACAAACTTGTTATAACTGGCCATGAGGTAGTGCTCTGAAATATAAATGAAATTCAGACAATTGTTGTTAAAACTACCAAAAAAATTGTTTCCTCATGGAAGTATCGGCCAAGCCCTGATCTTCCAAAATTAAGGAAATCCTGGCCAATAAAATGGCCGCACGATTTATCGGTGCACCCCTACTGTATTTATACGTATGGTATTATACGTCATGTTTTTTTGCATAATTTTCATGCCCTGCAACTTATATGCCAAAGCGACGTATTTATGGATTTTTTTTCCATATTTGTAAACCAAATTTTGGCTGAGATATGACTATTATTCATTCTGACTTAAAAAAATTGAACACTACCATTTTCAGCCACTAGATGGCAGTCAAGTAGTATGACATGCCGTATCATGTACCGGTAATAAAAAAGTGGCTATTGATGACACAATCAGCTTGCCATAACCTGCCACTATTGTCTGCCTGGAGCAACAGAATCGGCTTCATTTTGTTGCGCCGCCCTGACGAAATACAGCTGATTTGACCATCAAAGTGAATTTATTAAGTGAAAGTTCAATGGAGACACCATGAAGTCAAGCTAACAAAGTATTGTTTTAAGTGTTTTATCTTGTTAAAATTTTTTTAAATGGGCCGAGTCGCCCTCTGCGTGTTCATGTTTCCGTGTATCGGATTTTGAAAATGCAGCTGATTTGACCGTCAAAGTGCAATTATTAAGCTAGACTGAGACACAGCTTTACTATGAAGTCTTGCTAACAAATCAATGTTTAGCCAGGTCATCTGGACAGCTTTTTTTTTGTAGTCGACAGACGTTTCGCCCTCCATCCGAAGGGCTTCATCAGTCCAAGGAGTCCATTTTCCCCACCACTCCTACAGCAGACCAACCAGTTTACTGCTGATATGCTTTCTAGTTTTATAGTGTTAAAAATAGTTTCCTCAAATGACTGGGGTGGCTAAAGTTAAATGTATGATGGCCAAGGCCACCATTGGCCACCCCCTGGCTCCTCCATTGCATCTGGTGGTGGATGCTCCCTCCGTTCCCCACGGTGTAGGTCCTACCACCTACAGTCAGCTCTGTCGCCTGCAGTTACCGTAGTCCAGAACGCTGCTGCACGTCTTTTAACAGCACGTCGCTCCAGGTTTAGATTCACACCGGCTGACGGTTCACTTGCGTATTAATTTTAAGTTTATTTTACTCACTTTTGAATATTTAAATGGCTTGGCACCCAGTTATCAGAACTTTTCTAACCTGGAGCACCGAGATGCTCCAGTCGGGTGTTCTCAGTGCAGCAGAGGACTAAATTAAAGCATTGAGGGGATGGAGGCCCCAGACTCTGGACCAGCCTGCCCATTGGTACTCGTGCAGTCTCTTCAGTCTTTTAAATCCCGCCTGAAAACTCACTTTATTTTTTCTGGCTTTCCAGTTTGAGTTCCATCAGGAGTTTGAAGTTGTGATGTTCTCGTTTTTAGCATACTTTATCAGATTTTTAAATTTGATTGTTTTTTCCATTTGTTCTCAACATCATTGCGAAGCGCTTTGGTCAACGTTGTTTTTAAATGTGCTATATAAATAAAATGTGGAAAATTTTGTTTAAAAAAACTCAAATGATTTTTATGTGCACAAGGAGAGGAAGTAAACTCATGATCGCAGTTTAACAAAAATTTAAATATGCAGTCAGGTGTGTTCCTCTGACCAGATAACATGAGTTAACCTGCCTGTAAGGCATAAAAATATAATTTCTATTTAAGTATTCTGCATTAGTTTAAAAAAATCACTGTCACAAGAAGATAAATGTGATTTATTCAGAGAGCAGAGTTCATATAAGATCAGTTTAATGTCGAAGGACTGAAATGATGGTTAGAGCTGAGAAATGAGATGTCTGAAAAGTTTTAATGAGGAAAAAATGTCTATCGTGGTGGTTAAAATATGTGTGAGGTGACATTAAATAAGAAATGAGGTGGAAAACAATTAAAACATATTACAAATCATTCACAATTTATTAAACTAACAATCCCATTTTTGTAAATAATTTTTTACAGAAACACAAGAAATTGTTACATGTTCAAATCTTATAATGAGGTCAAATCAAACCTGAATGTTACATTTACACGTTAAATAAACAGAAATTTCAATCAAATAAATAAAAAATATATTTATTTAAAGCTAGCTCCAGTATATTCCACCTTTACATCGATACCCTGGATATTATTTATGATTTCAAACTAGCTTTAATCAAATATTTTACAACTTTTTAGAGCAGAGCGGTAACTTTTCCCGATTTCGGTGTTATTTAGTTTCCTGTTGTGTGCGAGCACAGAAGCCATGCTGACGCTTTGTCAGATATTTTAACACAAAGAGACGTCGCATCATCGCAGACCCAGAAGAGAAAACAATCCCAAAACATTTTCTCCTAGAAAACTAGTTATTGGTTTAAACATGGCAAAACTTTGATTTATTTTGGTATTTAATGTTTTTCCTGTAGACACTCCTCTAATATCAACACAAACAAAATGTTTTTTTCTGAAAGTATCAAACTCTAGTGGTGAAAAACACCAGCAGTCCCTGAAGGAATGCACATCACCCGCCAACCTTTTAAACTAAGATGTCTCAATCAGATTAGCTGCGGCGGCCATCTTAAATCAGGTCGACGTTTGTTGATGCTCGTCTATTGATCACTGAGTTTCGTTAAACCAGTTCACAAAATATTAAGCTAATTAATGATGGCAATAATCATAATTTTATTTAGTAATTAAGCCTACTGTGTGTTTCTGAGGAGAAATAAAAAGTTTAAAAACATCACCTGCATTACGGTACTTTTATAGATTTTACCCCGTTTTTAAAGAGTCGTCAGAATACGTTTTGTAAACTATGAACAGACATTCATGGCTGAAGTGCAAAGAAACATAAAAATAAGACCTGCTAAAGTGTATTTAACTCAAATTCACCCCAAAAAAAAATAAAAATGTGATATTTGTCCATCCAGTTGGTTGACACACAAACACTGCAGGTGTCATTAGAAGGCCACCATATATTTATCCTCTGAAGGCTGGGTCTATAAATAGTTTTTTTTTATCTACAGCTTCACCAAAACTATACAACTATCCACCTTTATTCCTCAAACCAACCATCTTTAACATATGTCCAACAGGGTCAGGACCAGAACTGGTTGGATGGACTTTCTATACTCTCTGGTTCGGGGTCCCCTTAGAGCAACTGGGAAAGAAGTCTGGGTTTCCCTCCAGGACCCGCCCACAGCTAAACGGACGACAATCAGCGTCTCTGTTAATTGTTTTTATTTTACAAAAGGACAAAACTTAAACGAACTTCGACCTCAGTCTCACTGAGCTGCGACTGTCGGAAACAAATACTGTAAGAGGAAAAATTGTGAATTTTTTTCTCACGGTCTCTCTGAACTCTGAGTTTACAATCAGAGAACGTCACAGGCGGGTTCTGAATGACCAGTCTTAAAAAATAAAAAGGTGTTTTTATGTGCCTTGCTTGTAAAACTGTACTCTTGGCCGTGCACATTAGAGTTGCCCATCTTCGTCCACATCGTACCCTACTTGGTTCACTTTGTACCCATCCACGTTCACAATTTAATCTACTTAGTAAAATATATTTTAGTAAAAAGTTGCACATCATTAAAAGGACTGTTACGCCAATGTCGCAGTGTTTTGGTATCTCGGCGTGCTCCAACTGTGGGAGGCTGTTTGGCAAACGGTCTTCGTGACAAGGTCTCCAGAATGCCTTCAAACGTTGGTGGAGGTTTCCAAATTTTCTGTCTGGGAGAAATATTTTCTCAGGATAAACACAGTTGTTGTGAGAATCTCAAACTTCTTGTAACTTAGTTTCCACGAGTCCGAAAGTGCGAAAGGCAAGACGGCTTCAGCAACTCACAAAACCAAGCTGCGGTTGGAGAAAGTCAGTCGAGACATGATGTGACTAAACTGCACTTCATTCACGGGACTGTTACGCAAACGTTGCAAAATATTTGCAGACATTTCGTGAAGCCAGAATGTCACGTGGATGCAACGCTTGGAGAACGGCTTTCGTAAAGGAGTCCTCAGAAGATCTAAATGCTTCGCAAGTCTAGAGCTGAAAAAACATCCGAGGCTGCAGCCCTCAATGTCCAGGTCCAAACACCACGCCACTGATGATGAATGTTTAAAACAAGGGCACCACACACGGCACGTTATACGCCCGTCGACATTTACACCGCAATCTATAACAACGCCCCGACAAACATTAAGAGTAACCTTAAACCTTAGAGCTGGGCTGATGAGGACTACGAGACGCTGTCCAGTGGTGATAGAGATGTGTCAAGTTCTTTTACATTATCTTGAGCAAATCAGAAGTTATGGGAAGGACAAGAAAGTTTACAGATGGAGACAAACCTAACACATCCACCTTTCGACAGGTGAAAAATAAAAACTGGTCAATCTTCACTTCAAAACCATATTCTGGTAGACTGGAGCGTGGAAGCAACTGAGATGGATCCAAAGCAGGCCGAGGCGGGTACAACATGGGCGACAAAATCAAGCTCGTGCTGAAACAAGCTGCGATCTCCAAAAAGTTAAGAATTCAGTCCGACCGCAGCAGAAAATTCTTTTAACAGTGGCAGCCAGGTGAGATACTTGAAGCATAAAATATAAAACTTGACTAGTAGCATCTGTAGCACCATGTCAAACAGAACGATGGACCCAAAAGTGTATTTAGTCTGTACACTTGGACTAATTTCACATTCAACATTTTATTTCATGTTAACGTTCCTTCTGAACTCATCTTTGGTAGCAGCCTCCGCTGGCAGCCGTCAGTCTAAATACCACTCAGAAAAATAAAACAAAAACAGGAGGATGAATAAACAAAAGGAAGTAAGTGGGTGGAATGATGCTGATGATTACCGCGCTTCCCCAACCTGAGCCACGTCTTTGTGTCAAACGCTTCGTTTAAATGTAAGCTTTTAAATAGTGCGCATCTTAAAATGGTTGTTTTCAGGTTTTTAAATGAGTTGATATTCTGCGACGGTACAACGGGCTCAGCTGTTGAGTTTGGCTGCCTGCTCCTTCTCATCCTTCTCTTTGGCCTTTTCCTTCTCCATCAGCTTCTCCTCCTTCTGCAGCATTGCCACGATGTCCGCCAACTGCGATGTGGCGATGTCGATGTCCTCTTTGTCGATCAGTTCCACCACCTGGAAAAACAAACAAAACATCCGGAAACTTACTGAAATGTTGGCTCTTTGACTTTTGTCTTGTTCAAACTGTTGAAATTGAAGCGTCAGTTCAGACTGGGGTTTCCTCACTCGTTTTAATAAAACCATGTTGTTGTCTACTGTAAACATGTGGGCAGATTTTGCCTACATCGCACCGCTACGGATTCCTGATCGAGTCGCATGCTGCCATGTATTTGTCTAATATAACTTTTCCAAAGCTGCGAAGGAAACAGAATAAAGATCTCATTGGGCTGTAACTGTCAGTGACAAGATGGCCACACAGAAATAAATCAAGTTGAGTTTTATCAACGTTCATGTGGAAATTGTACATGTAAAGAATGCAGCTCTGATCACTTCTTAAAGGGGACCAAAGATGCAAAATTCACGTTTTAATGTTTTTTTTACTCTACTTTGGGTATTTACTTCTTAAAAAAACAGTCCTAGGGCCAAAGAAATGCACCCAGTGGTTTATTTACTCTAAGTATATTTATTTTTCAGTGATATAAATGTCTCGTTTTCAAATCCTGCGGCTTGTGACGTCACAAGCCGCAGCCACAACCCACCCCAAACCTGAGTCCAGCCCCTCACCTAGCAACCCCTGGTGATGCTCCACCCACTTCAGTATAAAAGACGTGACGGTTGTTTTTCCTGAGTTCATGTCAGCACAATGGCTACTAGAGTTCGATGTTTTCGTTGTTGTTAAAATGCAGTACCGCTAATAATTAATTATCTATCAACGAAAAAACTTATTTACGGGCTCTTAAATCAACCGGACGACTGCTCGCGGCCGGATGTGTCCGTGAACAAAAGCAGTCCCCGCTAGAGAGAGCGTGCATAGCAGTTAGCAGCCAGTGTGTTACTCTGCAGCCTTATTGCTTGTTTTCGAAGAGTCAGACGAAGAGTTTTTAACATGGAGGGTGAACTTATGGATGTTTCTCAGCGGCCTACGCGACGCGTCAGCGCCTTATTTGCCCTGCCCAAAATGGCGTCTGACTCAGGGTCCCCTTTGGAGGGCGGAGTTAATGTAAACAGATTTTTGAAGGGCGTGGCCTTATCATAAACGGCCTGTTCAGAACGGAAGTCAGAAAAGGCACAACTAGAAAGGGGATATTTTATTATCTAAGAATTATTTTGTGTATTAAATTGAATGAACATGGTCTGGATAGCCCACAGACAAACCATAAAAATTTATAAAACCAATATTTGGTCTCCTTTAAACAAATGTATCTGACTTACTTTGATGACGTCATCGATGTCTATCTTTCCGTCTTTGTTGTCGTCGAACGCCTCTGCGATCCGGTGCAGCTTGTCCTCGGGAATGTTCTGGATGTGCCGCATGACGCCGATGAGCTCGTCGATGCCAACCAGGTTCTCCCTGAAGGTGTGGAAAAGACTGTATACAGAAAACGGTTACCAGGTTTGACCAGGCGTAAAATGGCGGAGAGGTCCGAGGAGCTCAGGCTCACCACCACTAAGGTTTATGTTAGTCCAGTGTCCCTCGTATGATGACCTCGACTCGTGTCAACAGCAGGGGACGCGCCCTCAAATTCAAGATGTGACCCAAACTGAGACCAGAGGTGCACTTCAGGAGATCGGTAGCCTGGTTAAAACCAGACCCCTGTCCTTCACTTCGCTTTGTACTAGGGTCTGGGATTTCTCCCATAGAAAACGATTTCTCCGGTAGATTTTTGACCGGACCAATCAGAGAACAGAAGGCGGAGTTTTGTTAGTTTAGCCTGGCGAGGTCCAGGCTATTCAGATAAATAGCTCAGAAACCACTCGGTGGATATTTTTTCTGCTACCAGTGTGTAATTATATGGCTCTAATTTACTGACTGTTGGCCTGGATGAAACATTTGAGATAAAATTCGATTTTTTATCATTTATTTTCGTAGCGCACCCGAGGCTGTTTGGAAAATGTCAAACCGAAACAATTTAAATCCAGCAGATTTGACCATTTCGTGAATTGATTTAGGAACTGTTAAGCTCAGGAACACTTCTGATATAACGTCAGCTAAGAAATATATTTTTTCTCAGCAAAGAAATAATAGTTTTTTACCTTGTTTTCATGAAAATTCCTTCGTGGCGGCAGCCATTTTAACTGACGACGTCAGTCGACGTCGTTCAAAACTCCGCCTTCTGTTCTCTGATTGGTCCGGTCAAAAATCTACCGGAGAAATCGTTGTCTATGGGAGAAGTCCCAGACCCTAGTACAAAGCGAAGTGAAGGACAAGGGTCTGGTTTTAACCAGGCTAGGAGATCGGCACTGTCACTTAAAACTTTTACAAATTTTTAAAGTATTCAACTTTATTAAAATATATATTTTCCTCAGAAATACTGAAATATTTACAGTTCTTTCAAAAATATTATCTTTAAAACCTTCAACATATAAATCTGTTTTTGTCCGTTTGGTCTGCAACTAGTGCTGCTTTCAACTTTTATCTAGCTGTTGGATAGTTTTAGCATTTGGCTACCCGTTGCTACTTTAATAATAATAATAATAATAATAATAATAATGAATTCAATTTATAACGCGCTTTTCATTAGTGAAAATCTCAAAGCGCTACACACATTGAATGCTACACACATTCATACACCGGTAGCGGCAGACTACCATGCAAGGTGCTTTCCAGTCCTACCGGGAGCAACTCGGGGTTAAGTGTCTTGCCCAAGGACACAACAACACATGGTGTGGGGAACCGGGATTCGAACCGCCAACCTTCCGATCGGGGGACGACTGCCATTACCACTACGCCACGGCCACCCCTTTAGCTTTTAGCTAGCCCTTTGATACTTTTGGATTCTAGCTAAACTTTTAAGGCTTTTAGCTAATGTTCTTATATCTTTAGTTACCCTAATGAGTCTTTCAGATGCTAGCTAGCATTTAGTCACTTTTAGCATTTATGTACCGTACTCTTTTGATACTTTAGCTTTTATTCTCCCTTTAACTAACTTTAGTTTCTAGCTTGTCTATTGATAGTTTTAGCCAGCGTTTTGCCACTTTTATTTTTAAATGGCCTTAGTTATATTTAGCTTCTAGCCTTTTCAACACTTTAATTAGCTTTTTGATACTTTTAGCTTTGGTCGCTACTTTTGCTTTTAGCTATAATTGTTACTTTAGCTAGCGTTCTGCTAATCATGGCTTTTCTTAAATTATTTTTATTCTTCGGTTTCAGCTAGTGTTTAGCTTCTTTTTTTTTAGCTTCAACTAAATTTTAACGGCTGTGAATTTCAGCCATCATTCAAAGCTCAGCTGTCAAACTGTATTTTTGCAGAAAATGCTTTTTTCTTGTTTTATTTCCCCCCATAATGTAGAGTAATGTTTGAATAGAGGCTTTCTTCATCGTTAAGGGCCCTGCGTACTCCATCTGAAGCTGAACAGTCGACTCGCGGTCACGTGGTTGCAGGACGTCTGTTTTCACGCACACCTTTCATAAGACACGGCGCAGATCTCCTGTGAAACGCTGCTGCTGCAGTATACGTCACCGCACATGTTTCTTTCTTCCCATCAGAGTCTCCACTCGTCCCTGCAGCCACCGTTTGGCCACAAAACTATCGTGATGAAAGCGCCTCACTTTTCAGCAGACGGACTCCTCCATGTCTGCACGATCTCCATACAGGAGTTTTTGGCCATTTGGCTAATTTAGTGTGTTTGAAGAGTCATGCAGCTGAATGTCTGAGTGCATTTCTGCATTGACGAACACGCCTGCAAACCTCTGACCAGTCACACAACACTTGGCTCATATGCCTGTGAGAAAGTTTGGCCCGGGTCTCATGCTGAGAAGGAGCGGGCGAAGCAGCTCTAAGAATTGACACCATTTTCGTTGCGCATCTGTGACAATGAGAGCCGATTTAGCGGCTTCAGATAGAGTATGCAGGGCCCTTTAGACATGTGGTTTAAAACACTAAAGTCTCTTACCCAATATGGGGCTTGGCTCCACTGTCCACCTGTCCGTCCAGGGCCACCTTATCCTTATCCGTCTCCAGCTCCAGGATGATCTTGTCGATGCGGCTGATCATATGGGTCAACCTCTTAGACAGACGCTGGCTGGCCTTCGGCTCCTCCAAAGACTTTTCTTGACCCGTCTTAGAGAGCTCGCTCTTTATCTCCTCTAGATCCTGGAACATAAACGCAGCCAAAGATGTGAACTTGAGCTCGCAGAAGGACATCTATCACAGACGATCCTGTAACTTTACACATTTTGAGCTAAAATCTCATGTGTAAGTAGCCGAGAGTCGTCCCGCTGTTCTCCAGGTAAATGTAGGCACCTCGTTGTATTCCTGAACGTCGTCCTTCAGTTCCTCCAGCTCCTCTTTCTCCAGAGTCAGAAGTTTCTTCTGCTCCTTCAGCTTTGAAAAGGCGTCACTCAGCAGATCAATCTCTTCTTTGGTGATCTCCTCATCCTATAAAATAAAAATAACAGAATCAAACCAAGTTAAAAAGAAATGCTTAAAGTTTTGTAGCTCTACGCATAGTCTAAAAACTAGAGGGATAAACTGCTGTGGGGAATAATAAAGTCAGTAATAAGATTAATAACTGGAATAATAAAGCCAGTAATAAGATTAATAACTGGAATAATAAAGCCAGTAATAAGATTAATAACTGGAATAATAAAGCCAACCTGGAAGTGCAGAACAGGCTGCTGCGGTTTACAAAATAAAGTGAGAAAAGTGAATCAAAGGTTTGTTCTGATGTTTACAACAACCTAAAACACTCATCACACCTGAACTTTGGATGTTACTGTGTAAAGATGTCACCTTGAGTCCTTCTACATGAGGAGCTGCGTCCTTCAGCGTCTCTGGATGAGACGTTATACTGGACGACCACACCTCCGCCTCGCTGGGCTTCGCCACGCCGAGTTCAGGCTCCACCTCGTCCTACAGACAATGGCAGATAAAAACAAATTCAATGCAAAACGCTCCATCTGTGAGGGTGCAACGGTACGTATGGACGTCTGGGACAGGTGGAAGTAACGTAAAGGAAAACATTTATCAAAGGTGGCCAGCACTCCAGTCTAGAAGTCTTTTTGCTGACGGACTTGACAGAAAGAGTCAAGAAACTGTTTAAAGCACGCTGCATCAAAACAAAACATGACATGTTCAGACGAGGAGCTTTTTTGAAAATCCTGAGCCATTTTCCCATTCACAGCTTGCAACGATGCGTCTTGAGGAAATTACAGAAAGTAAATTAACTTTTTAAACGACTATTCGGAAGAGGATGCATGCTGGTTTAAAAACACCTTTTTTTTGGGGGGGGGGGGTCAGGAATTCCTGTCCAGGATTTAAAAGGGGGGAATCCCCCATGCTTCTTAGTGTCACAAGGGGATTTCCCGCAAGAGAAAATGGTCAATTTCAAAGGAAATTAAATTAAAAGGAATGTTTAAAAAAATCTGGACATACCTGTTCAAAGGTGATGTCTTAACAAAATTTATACAAATCTCTCTTACGGCAAAATGTATTTTCACTTTGTTTGTTTTTTTTACACTGCAGCCTGAGGTCATTCTGATTCTGCAATCGGCAGCACATAAAGTCAGGTGTCTGTTTTTATTGAGTGGGTCTCGAGCTCAAATTTTCAAGAATCACTGATGTTGAACACGGTTAGACGTCAGCTAGTTAATTTTTTTGTGGAGTTACCAGTTAATAAATCCAGCTACCTTAGACCATGCTGCTAGTTGGAGTAGTTTGTTTTTCTGATTCTGCTCCCAGAATGTTTTTTTTTTTTTTAACCAAAGGCATTTTCTTATCACTTTTTATTTTTGTATCCTGCTTCAGATCTTTTGTAAAAGTTCCCAAAGACTCTTGGCACAAACGGTAAAAAGATGGCGATCACCTTCGCTGCCTTTTCTGCAGCGTCAGCCAGCCTCTCCAGCTCTCTGTCCTTCGTGTCCTGGAGTATGGCCGCCTCCTCCTGCAGCATCGTCTCGATTTTGGTCTTGTTGTCCACTTTGGAGAGCTCCATCTCTGCCGCCTTCAACCCGGCCTCCTTAGTCTGAGGAGAGAAAGTATGGTGGTCAACCGTTTGCTGGTGCTTCATCACTGACTCAAACACCTGATTTCCCCTCTGACTCTGATGTCATTTTTAACAAGCTAACAGTATTAATGCAGGCGATGATGCAGTTTGCAAAAGACAACGCCATCTTATGATCGTGAAGAATCAAAAGCTCAGACTCCATGCCTCTAAAGACCAGAATCACTCCCAGAGTTAAAACTTTACATCTCAAGTATTGAAATTTACTCCACAGAGGACAGACAGTATGAACTAAACTGATATTACTGGTGTTAGGGTGAATAAAAGCGCCCCACCGGTTGTTCTAGGTGCTACTGTCAACATACCACCATCTCAGGAAGTGTCTGCAGTGTAGTCTTCAGCTGGTCGGCAGGAGACAGGGTGTCAGGGAGGTACATGGCTCGGGACAGGAGCAGCAGGGAGGTGGGAATCTGTTGGTTCAGGTGCAGCTCCAACCACTACAAAAGGAAACATGAACGCATCGAGTAGTTAAAATCTGCAGGACAACTCAAACGTGGACGATTAGGAATATCGGGAGTTAAACTGAGGTTATTTGTTACCTGGCTGAGCTGCTCTCTGAGTCGTTCCTCTGTGACTCCGAGAGATCTCATCCCTCTGACACGACAAGCCGTCTGCACCTCGTTCACATTCAGGCTCTCCACTCCTTCTTCGGCTATCAGCTGAACAAGCGGGGGGGTTTCAGGGTGAGTCCATGTGCGTAAATGTCCTGAATGTTGCTTCAGGATTGAGAGAATACGTTTACCTTGTCGTCCGCTCGGATGGCCCTGAGCTTCATGATGAGCTGAAAGCGCAGGAAGTTGTTGGTTCCGATGGACTGGAGCTCCAGGAGGCGGCAGAGCGCGACCAGCTGGGGTCGGGTCAGGTTGTCCAGAGTGAGCTCGTCCTCGAACAGCTTGGAGAACTTTATGATCTGCTCGTTGCTCGGACGTTCCCCTGAGTCCCTGATCTGCAGGAGCCAAGAAGACACGTACAGTTGTACGTTCAGGTGTTTTAAATCATTTCTGGCTGTTTGAGTTTAAGTGTTAACTCGGTATTCGCTCACAGACCTTCTGGAAGAAGGTGGCGAACTCCTCGGTCACGTCGCTCTTGGCGGCCTTGTTCCTCAAAGCGATCTCCTCGATGGTGTCCTGCAAGAACTTTGCCATCTCTAGTTTGACCCTCAGCTCCTTTTTCAGCCGCTCCTCCTAAAAACAAACAAATCCAAAATAACTGAATCAGAAAACGCCTCAAAAATAATTTTGATATTTTAAAACTAACAAAAACGTTTAACAAAATAAACAGCAACAGATTTCAAACCAGAGAAACTGCTGAGAGCTGAATGACTGCTAACATTAGCCAAAGAAGCTGAAACTGACCATGTAAAAGCTGAAATAACTTAAATCCTTCCTAATACTGTAGTAGCAAAACACTAAACAAAAACTAAATAAGTTAAAAGCCACAACAAGCAAATGTCTTGCTGGATGGTAAAGGTAGTCAACCTTAGCTAAAAAAGTAGCAAATAGTAGCGAGACACTAGCCAATGTTAACTAAAACACTAAATGGAGCAAACCCTAGTCAAAAGCTAAAAGAAGCAGAACACTGGCTTAAAGTTAAAAGAAATAAGCTAAAACCCTAAAAAAAATGCTAGCTAAAAGTAGCAAAATGCTAGTTATTAGTAGCAAAACACAGGCTTAAAGATAAAGAAATAGAACACTAGCTAAAAGCTAATTCATTGCCAAATGTAGGAAGTTTTAAATAAAATGTCAAAAGAAGAAAAACACCAGCTAAAAGTTAAACAACTAAATGCTAGCCAAAAGTAGCAAAACACTAGGTATAGGTAGCAGCACGAGGCTAAAAGTAAAAAATAAAATAAAAACGCAAAACATTAGCTAAAAGTAAAAAGTAGCAGGACAGTAGCAACAAACTAAACTACAAAAACGGCAAGAATGCTGAGTGGTCAATTACATTTTTGAAAGAAACGAAATATTTGTAAAAATTTAATATTTTAAAGTTACAAAAAACTACAAGCCACTGAAGTTATGCGCTGAATGAGCCGAATGTTTTGATACATGAACAGCTGAAACAACACAAACGATGCAGACATGGTTGAGATTGAAACAAATAAAAACAGAAATAATAATAAATAAATAAAAAGCTTCACCTTCTTGGACTTTGTCTCGAAGGTGGACGGCAGCATGTTGGGAAAGAGTTTCAGAGCGACGGGAAGAAGGAACTCCATGAACGGAACGATGATGAAGACCAGGAAGGGCAGCAGCCTGAAGACGTCTGCACACGTCCTCAGAAACTAAAGACAGAAAGACACAGGCGAACAGAACCAGTTAGCTGCAGCAGTCGCTCGGTATCAGCTGATTGTAGTTTACTGCAGCCTCCAGCAGAGAGCAGCACCGCACACACACAAACAAACCTTACACTGACTTGTAGAGTTTTCAGAGTCCCTGTGTTCACATGCTGACAAATGTTTTATATTTTGGACTCTGGAGGTTGAATCTTCTGTTTCACGGTATCCAACTGACCGTTCTGGGATATGATCTGCGCTTCCTACCTGCATATGACTGGCCAGAGGAGCCGTCTTGAGCATAAAGGCCTTTGACCAGAGGCCCATTGACATGCATCTCCTCCAGCTTCACATTAAACAGGGAAGGAGGGGGGTGAAACTTTAAAATAGGAGGATTACTGTGAGTGAAAGGACACCGGTGCAAAATTAGCATGCGCTCTGAGGGAGCTGCATTTAAAAGGACGCAGATGTGAGGGAGAAAGACTCGTCACCTGAAGCTGTTAGCTCTGCCATGAGGCTCTTTCCCTCCTCCAGTCAACAGTTAGCATGCTCCATCTAGCACAGTTCATGGTGTTTAAAAAGGATGACTGCTTTTATTTTTAGAATAGGAAACTGCTTTAGGACACGTTTGCAAGTCGCTGTAGAGCTTCGGACGCTTGTCTACGCAACAACAGGGATCAAATTCTTTGATCTCTTTTAAAATCCAGCTCTCTAAAACAAAACATTAGCTAAAAGTAACAAAACACAAACTAAAAGAAACAATGCTAGCTAAAAAGCAAAACACTTGACAAAAATAAGTTTAAAATTGCTAAATTCTTACACAAAAAACAAAAAAAACAGCTAAAAGCTAAAGATGCTATGTAAAACCTAAAGACGATCCTGAGAGTTTGTGGATTTAAAAAGTTCACCATCAGTAAAAATGAATGGAAGTTTTTTAAATCTAATTTACCTGACAAGGGAAGCGTTGACACCTGCGCATTATGGCTAGAATCAGTAGTCGACATTTTCCTGAGCGTGTAGCATCATCGGTCCAAATGAGTGTTTGTGTATTCAGCATCACTTGATCTTGACTAATACTGAACTAGAAGCTGTTGGTATTTGAGCTCAATGATAGAATTGAAGTTTAAATAAAATTGGTATAAGTATGGCTTTTCTTAAATGTCAACATCTGGTTTTTATTTTTAATCATGACCATGGTTTGCAAAAAAAAATTTTTTTTTAAATAACCTAGATGGGTTTTTAACCCCCTATTTGGCAAACGGAGTTTAAAACAACAACAAAACCTACTAATTTTCAGAATTAATCTTGCAGCTCGTCATGTCATTCTATGCTCACCTGTCTCCTCTCCCGGCGGGACAGAGTATTTCCGTTCAGGACCCTCCACAGCATCCGTCCAGCGATGGTGGTATCGATCCACAGCAGCCTGAAGCCGTGGTAGTAGTGCTTGATTTCATCCACAACTCGCTGCCGGATCGTCCTCCTAACAGGTTCCAACGTCGGGCTGTAAACCGGACCCCCCTCCTCCAGCTTTTTCTTGTCTTTTAAGGAGCGCAGAGACTTCTCGACTTTCGAGTCGTCCCATCTTGTTCTGGATGTGTGGATCCACCGGACACCAGGGAGGTCTTGTGGGGAGGCTTTTGTCCACTGGGCTCCGGTTGTGACACCAGGGTGCAGGGACCAGAAGCACCCTGCTGCTAAAGCGCAGTGAAGCTGCCGCGGGTCCAAGTTCTGACAGGATCCAACACGTTCATCTGACAAGGGGCGGGAAGGACAGACAGAGGAGGCCGGGGCTAAGCTACCAAGTCGAAGACTATCAGGCCTGAAGAGGACAAGAAATAATAAGAACAACTCTGAGTAAAAAGATAATAACACATGGAGAAATTAATTTGGTCTGTTGTTATTCAACCTGGTCAGTTATCAGAAAGAGCGTACAGACATTTATTTGGCTTACTTCTGACAGGCGAGTCTGAGGGGTGTGCAGATGAAGTAGGAACCATCCTGGAGTTTCCCTTTAAAATAAAATAAATAAATAGAGATCTATAGTTGTTTTAAATAAAAGTATGTTCAGCACAGACACACTGAATATGTCATTACATGGCACTCATTAGTAAATCATCTACAAGCAGCAATTTAAAATCTCTGATAGGTCCAATGTATTTATGACACCAGCATAAGTTGCTGCATCTCTGAGCGTCTTGCATAATCCTCTTTCAAGGAAAACTTTTAAGATTTCTAATAAAATCTTGACCTAGACAGTTTTTTTTAACATCAATATGCTGTGCTTGGTTTCCCCCAACTGTGCTGCAGTGCATTCTGGGTAAACATATGCCCTCTGGTCTAGTTCTATCCCAGAAGTCTTGCAGTTCCTTCACATGAAACTTTTCCCAACAAAGTCGTGCTGCCATGTTTTTTAGAAAGTTGCTCCAAGCAAGCCATGACTAGGGATGCACCGATACCAGATTTTTGAAAACCGAGTACAAGTACAAGTACTTACATTAAAGTACTTGCCGATACCAAGTACCGATACAAGTACTAATTAATATTTTTAAAAATCATTCTAATTAACTTAAAACTGTTTATTTTCATTAGACACTTCAAACATAAATAAACAAAGTAAATTACTATTCTGTAAAGTATGTCCAAACTTGTACAAAAAAATAAAATGTTTTACATTTGAACTCTTACATAGTCTTTTTAACAAACTGGTATCGGGTCCTGTAGTATCGGAGCCCTTTTATGAGTACGAGTACAAGTAAACGCACATGGTATCGGACCGATACCCGATACTGGTATCGGTGCATCCCTAGCCATGACTTTAGACTCTGCAGACCTCAGCAGGTTAAACTGAGATGGAGCTCATTTCTCTGAGCACCGCACAGTCTGACATTCAGGGTGATTGCACTGGAATGATTGTCATCTGTCTTAAATCTCTTCCACTTGTGAGTAATCTTTTTCTCTGTAGAGCAATGGACTCCATATGACCTTTGACCCATCTTAGGCAGATCTATGAGGTCATTGTTGCTATGTCTCCACCCTGGCATTGTGTTTAACCCACCAAACCTGTATGCTCCAGATCAGAGACGGTCCTACTGAGGACCAGGTAATCAGCAGTTCCTGACCTGAACAACTGAGATCCTCAGAAACAGCGAGGCTGGAACCAGTGTTTCACTCACAGATGTAACTTTTAGTTTTTGTTTAGGAACTAATCACTCTGAGGAATCAGTTGTGTGTGTGTGTGCATGCTCACATTTTAAGGATAAATGGTACACCATTTACCATCACTTTTAGGAAATGTAAAGTCTTATGAAGATGCTGAGGTTCTCCTTAGGAGTGACAAGGATGGATAAGATCAAGAATGAGATCATCAGAGGTACAGCACATGTTGAACAACTGGGAGATAAAGTTAGGGAGGCCAGACTGAGATGGTTTGGACATGTCCAGAGGAGGGACAGTGGGTATATTGGTAGAAGGATGTTAGAAATGCAGCTGCCAGGGAAAAGACAAAGAGGGAGGACAAAGAGGAGATATATGGATGCAGTTAGAGAGGACATGAAGTAGGGCTGTGTAAAAAATATTGATATCGCGATAAATATCGATTATTTTCTTTCCTAGAAAAATAAAAATCGATATTCATCTGCAAGCAAGCACCGTACCTTAAAAAACAAAACAAACAAAAAAAAGTTTTTTTTTTTTGTTGCTTTTTGAATGTCCAGAGGACCAGAATTAGCTTTTTTAGATACCTCTGCATCCCTGGCACCAGTGTATCCTCAGAGAGAGTCTTCTCCACCGCTGGAGATATCATCACTGCGCAGAGAAGTGCACTTCTCCCAGAGCACGTCGATCAGATTCTATTTCTAAACAAAAATCTGAGGAGAATGTAGCTCACTTGGTCTGCAGAGTAGACTTTCTGTTTAGAGTTCACTTATTAGTCAGGGTCTATCTACAGGCCTTAAGCTGCTCTGCTAAGATGGGTGCATTTGAAGTTAAATGTTCTTCATTACTTGAATTATAGACTGTTTTGGAGAAGTCATATTACTGTTTACTTACCAAGCACTTAGAGTGATTCCTTCAGATGTTAAGTGTCAAGGTTAAAAAGGTTTCAAACTATTCAGAGCAGGGCACTTGGTGCACTTTATTTACTTTACAAATGCATGTAAGCTACAGTTTTTACTGTTTCAATTGAAAGAAACATGTTTTCTCACCACTTCTTTGATTCATTTTGTCCAGCTGTCGACTTTAAGTCTGTGTCCATGTCCAACCAGAGCCAAGTATTGTGTAGTTGGTGCTTTTAATCAGTTTTCAGTTAAATTAATTAAATCCAAGTCTATAACAGTCTCAAAATGTCACCAAAATCACTCTGTCCCTCTAAAATCTTTCAGAAAATCGCAATAGTGTATTGAATTGTACCGTTTGCTGAATATCGCAATATATATCGTATCGTGAGCAGAACATCGTGTATCGTATCGTGAGATTACTGTATAACTACAGCCCTAACATGAAGGTAGTTGGAGTGAGGACAGAGGATGCAGAGGACAGAGTGAGGTGGAGGAGAATGACTCGCTGTGGCAACCCCTGAAAAGGGAAAAGCCGAAAGAAGAAGAAGAAAGTCTTCTGATTCTATACAGTTTATTTTTTTAATTCAAGTAAAAAAAAAAGGTGAGGAGCGCAGCAGAATAACACCACATCACAGCTAATCCCACTGCTTAAGTCCAAATGAACAAGACAAACTGGCACAGGTCCAATGAACTTCTTCAGTGCTGGACCAAAACAAACACAAACCTGCTCAGACCCACTTCTGTCCAATAGATGGGAAAACCGTATAAAAAGCACAACAAATACATCGGTTTCGTAATAATAATAAAAAAAAACACCACCAACAAAGAGAAAAAACAACGTCTAGTTGTGTTGCATTAGCTGTAGAATCATGGGGAGAAATGCTGCCATGGCAACAGCATCCAGCTACACAGCAGGGCAGGTGGGGGCGCTTCCAGGTCAAAGTTAAGGCAGAATGTTCTCAATCTAGCTTGATGTTCTTGCTCAGCTGACAGACCTTTCATTAACGCTTTGTGAAGGCTAATTTGTTGTTTAGAAGAATAAACCACTGAGTGCCTACTGTCACTTTAACAGGTAATGTACGTAACGAGCACCTGACGTGACCCTGAAAACTCCCGTCCCTTCTACATGCTAATAACGCGCTAATTACAAATGCTAATGTGCCATTACTCTCTCCTGCCAAAGAAAACTAACTAATTCACCACCTTACCTTTTCCTTTCCGGAGTTCGTTCTTCAAGGACCGGGAGGTTTTCATCAAAGGTGCTCTGGACCTCGTAAATAGGATTAACGCCATGCTCTTTAGAGTCTAAAGTCGCAGCCTGTAAACAGTTAAATTAGCTTGCTAATTCACTAACAAGCTAGTAGCAGCTAGACGGTGAGCTTAGCTAGCTCCAGTTTGAGCTACACGTTATGACTAACGGGTAACTGTAACGGGACATTAAAACAAATTTAAAAAAAATAAATAAATATGTGACGATTTAAAGAAGCTGCGACAGACGATTTAACTCCGGTAGAATGTTCAGCCTCATGTCGTGTCCTTGGTTCGCTCCTACGCGCAGGCGCATGACAGTAAAAACCGACCCCAAAAGCCTTCTGGTGACGTCAGTTTATGGGCGTTTCCTCGTTGAGGTTTCCGGTGCGCTTACAAATTAAAAGCCCCCAAATGTTTCTGAGTGGACAGAAAGAATTATCAGGTGTTTTTCAAACGTCACATGAAAACAAATGATGCGAGATTTTGTGGGGGGGACATCAGTGACTAAGACAACATAATGCAGAGTTTGAATTGTTTATATTAAAAAGCAAACAGAATGGAAAGCAAAGTACTCACTGTCCAGGAAAATGGGGAGTGTGGTAAAGAGGTGAAGAAGACAATCCAGGTAGGATGGAATGGATTTTTTTTAATAAATCTTTATTTATAACTTTACTTCAATTGCGACAATTTAAAGTATACACACAAGAATGAGCATATAAAAAAAGAAGAAAAAATTAAGCAAACAAAAAATAAAACAAAGATACAGAAATAAATGAATGCGAGTTACAGAGTTAAGTTCATTACAGATATTTCTTGTTTTTATAGCCTTTTTGTTATTTTATTCTGAGATTGAGTCAAGATATAGTTTTACATCCATTACAAAGAGATCAAAAAAGGGTTTCCTATGCATTATTTTACTTTTATGGATGTGAAACTTAGCAATAAACAAGATAAAATTTATAACAAATACGTGAGAGGAGTCTTTCGTCTTGAAATCTAAGATACCAAACAATCAATCAATCAATCAATCAATCACCTTTATTTAACCAGGTAGAGCCCATTGAGATCGAGATCTCTTTTACAAGGGTGACCTGGTCAAGTGGTCAGCAGCACACGTCACATTGGCAATAGGCATTTGCACTTATCAAAAAGAAAATAAAGAAAACTACAATCACAGTAAACAGATGTTGACAGTTCAAAACCAACAGGATATGACAGATTTCTATATACATTATATACAAAACAAGCAGACAAAAAAAACAACAATGACATGTATATTGGATAAGTAGTGGTTAGAAACATCTGCAATGGTCAAGAACAAACAGAACATTTTCAAAATACAGAAGGAAACCTGGTTGGATATTATTGGATATTAGAGCAACAATGTCCTTCCAAAACTTTAGTGAGTAATAGTATGTACACTTCCAAAAAGGATGAACAGATGTTTCTGGATAAAGCTTACAGAAAGAACAGGAAATGTCAATATCAGTTTTGTATTTCTGAAGAAAGTGTTTGGTTGGGTAGGATGGACTGGATGGAGAAAAGTTTCAGGAGTGATTTGTGACAAAAGGGTGGCGGCAAAGGTCAAAGGAGTCAAAGGACAGGTTCACAAGACAGCTGTGAGACCAGCTATGTCTGGAGACAGGAGAAAGAATTGGAAGTGGCAGAAATGAAGACTCCTTAGGAGTGACAAGGATGGAAAAGATTAGGAATGAGATCATCAGAGATACAGCACAGTTGAACAACTGGGAGATAAAGTTAGGGAGGCCAGACTGAAATGGTTTGGACATGTCCAGAGGAGGGACAGTGGGTATACTGGTAGAAGGATGAGAAAGGCCAAAGTGGATGCAGTTAGAGGGGACATGGAGTGAGGACAGAGGACATAATGAGATGGACGATGACTCGCTTTGGCGAACCCTGAAGAGGGAAAAGCCGAAAGAATATGATTTTGAAAAATTTAAGTCACAGCAGCTGAATGATGAATGTTTTGATATATAAACGGCTAAAAAAAGCTTAAAATAGAATAAACAAAATTAAAAATGGCAGCGCTGTTGCTGCTTCACATACTAAAGGAAACTTGTGAGGAAGCTGAGGGACACCGAGCTCATCACGGTTGGATTTCTTCTTTTTCTTCATCTTCTTTTTTTTTTTTTTTTCAAAGGACCGGTTGGGTGCTCGCGGCTCCGCTCGCGACCAATCGGAAGTGAGTATTTTTCGCGCTGGTCGGACCCGGAGTTTGAGTTTCCCGCAAGCTTTTTCAACTCGGCTCAAATCAATTCATCCGCTTTCCAAGATGTTTACGGGCATTTCCCCTCTGTAACTTCAAAACCGAAGAGATTCGACAGGTAACGCCTCCTATAATGTGACAAAAGCGGCAACATTAGCGGAAATTATTATTATATTTCTGGAAGTGCATTTTGATCAGGCCGAGCTTCCATCTTAGCGAGCTAGCAGGCTATGCTAACGGTGAAATGTGCAAACTTGTCTTTATGGTTAGCTTTAGCTAGCAGCGTTAGCTCTTTTGGACCAAGCTGTCATGTCGCCTGTAATTTGATTAAATATGTGAAACAGTTCTCGAATACGTTGTCTTGATCGAGCTGATGAACAAGAGTGGCTTTTTGTTTGTTTTTTGCGTGTCAGCTTGCTCGTGGGTTCACTGCATTTAGCATTTGTGGGTGGCGGCTTTGTCTATTTGCTGGAGTCCGGCTTAATGGCTGACTACCGGTAAAAAGAAAGTCTTGTCCCGTGGCTTGAATCCTGTTTTTTTTTTTTTTTTCGTCGCGGCTTTTGCTTCATGTGATAGACGGAGCCTTTTCATTTAATGACATTACGGTGAAAGTTCCTAGCTAGCAGGTGGGACGTTTTGGTTGTTTAAAAACTCTTTAGAAAAGGCGTTTTGTTGTGTTGCAGCTAAGATTTGCAGCCTTGTGGCACAGTATATAATAATAATAATAATATTTATATAATTGTAGTTGCACCGGCTTGTAGCCAGTGTTCTGTTCGGTACCACTCTGGGCATTGGTGTAATGGAGGCTGGCTCTTTCCCACACTCAGTCCCCATCTAATACCTGGAAAGAGGACAAACGCAGCCAAGGCCTCTGTTAATTAATTTTATATTTATATGTTTAATCCTAAATGGGTTAAACTTGACCTTATGTTCATTGTTGAACTGTAACTGACTGTTTCTTTACGTTTTAACAAATCAAACATAAAGCACCCTTCAAATATCACAGAGTAACATTTTACACCAAATTAAAACATCAAAACATATTTAAAATGGCAATAAATACTCGAACAAACTCATTTAAAATAAGCAAAAATGTTCAACGTTGTAACTGAGTAAACATCAGATGTATAAAAATAAAAAGGCATAACTCATAAAAAGATGAACTGTAAAAAATAAAGACGTAAAACCAAAACACCAAAAAGGAGAGTTACAGAAAATTATGTGTTTTAGTTAAAGTAAAATAAACTACAATTTATTCCCTAAAATGCTAACAAAATTAGTTGAGACTGAGTTAAATTACAAATGGGGCTAAAAATGAACGACTGCTTAAACTGAAGTAAATTTACTCAAAGCAGAACAGAATATAAAATCACCAAAATAGTTAATAGCTGAGATAACGCAAAACGGTAACTAAAGCAAAACATGGCGTATCAGTAGAAATAGTAGCGAGCTCTAAAGTGTAGTTAAAGGAAGCTAAAGCCAAAAGAAGCAGAATGATACCTAAATGTCGACAAAACGTCAACTAAACACTAAAAGGTGCAAAAATAGATTTAAAAAAATCAAAGATTTTGAAGGAGTTGGAGAGATTTATTATAAATGAACTATTTTGTAAATTATAAATTTTACAAAACCCAAAAGTCTCATCACATTATTCCCAATCAAGGTGAAAGTTTGTGTATGATGAGTTTAAACAACAAAGTGTGGAGTAATTCTGAGTCCAGAAAACGAACAGAAGACACCATAAACATGATATTATTGTTCTCAAATACCCTGATGCATGTTCTCAAATGTTGCTGCTGTTGAACCGAGTCGCTGCACATTCCTGAAGAGCAAAGTTCAGACGCAGGACATTACTGTATGTTCATATTGCAGAATCTGCTGTTTTCAGTTCAAATCTGTAAAAAGAGTTTGTTTGTGTCTCCTGTCCTGCAGCCTTGTGAGCCTGAAGGGGTTTGATGGGATGGACAGCATTGGTAGCTCCTTGCCTTCAATGCCTGAACCAGCCAGCCCAGTCAGCATGAAGCAGCCACCCGAGTCCTTGAGTGTAGGGAAAGGCCATGGGGACATAGGCAGCGATCCGGCCTTGCTGATGGACAAAGCTGCAGTGCAGCTGGCCGCCACGCTGCAGGACGGCGTCCTCCAGAACATGGCCGGTCACAACCATAACAACCGCGGCCAGGAGAGGCACAAAGGCCTGACTTCTCTGGTGCTAAACGGAGACCAGGAGACGCTGCCGAAGCTTTGTACTCCAGAGCCTCCTGTGCTGAAAGGCGCTGAAGCCCCCGCCACTAACGCCACCCATCAGGTCAACTGCACACCTCACGCCGAACCCGAGTTAAAGGTGACGATTCCCCAGGTGGTTAAGCAGCCATTGTTCGAACCATCCTCTGCTAATGGGACCAGCCTGGTCTCTGTCTCCGACGGTACTTTATCTGCGCACAACGAGAGGCAGGACGTGAAGAAAAGGAAGGGGAGGCTCCACAAACCAAAACCTCGCCTGAGTTGTGGCTCCTCCTTCGTCGCTGTGGAGCCACCTGAGCAGACGGGAGCAGCTGAGAAGGTTCAACTTTCATTTCCAAATGTCACTCAAGCAAAAAAAAAAAACAGTCTAGCAAGTTGGGATTTAAAAACAAATCTCATAAACTCACATTTTACTCGTAATAGATCATAGTAAGTATATCAAATGTATAACTACCTGGTAATTGTACCATTTTAGGGGAAAAAAATATGTAATTTTGAACGTTAAGGCAGTAAATCTTAAGTTTAGACATCCTGTTTTACAGAATACTGTAAATTGTTTTAAAGTTTGTTTAGGAAATTTTCCACAACAGTCTATTTTTATTTTATTTTTTAAATTTTATTGGGTTTCGTTGACCGATCGACCTGTCGCTTGTTTCTTCCAGCAGGTGGAGGAGACCGAACTGACGGAGCAGCCTAATGAAGTGGATCTTCTACAGACCCGGTTTTCTGTCGGGGATCTGGTTTGGACAAAGGTGTCTGGTTACCCCTGGTGGCCCTGCATGGTGACCACAGACCCTGAGTCCAACTGTCACTTTAAGAAGAAACTGAAGGGTGAGGTGTCCTCACTGTTAAAATGGGAAGGAGAAACTAATACCGGTACTGACTTCACTTACATCATTTATTTTATTTTTGTCTTTTTTGTTGCAGTTAACAGCAGGTTAGGCTCCGTTTACCATGTGCAGTATTTTGGAGATGCTCCGGAGCGAGGATACATCTTTGAGAAGAACATGGTGCAGTTTACTGGGGAGGATCAGTACCTTGAGCTCAGCCAGAGCAACAAACGGCTGGTCTCCAGCACCACCCATAGAAAGGTAATTTATCGCCGTCTGTTTTACGCTTGTGTTAATCGTGTTGGGAGGTTATTTTCTACCATATGTGCATTTCTTTTAGCAGCCTCTTCTGTGTTTAGTTGTTTTAAATCTTTTGTTGTGCAGACGGCTCCCTCTGTGCCCTGTAAGTTCCGGGCTCAGTGGAACATGGGCCTCATTCAGGCCAGAGAGGCCCTCGGCCTCTCCCTGGAGAAGCGAGTGGAGAACTTCGGGTTTCTTTACGATGAAAGCGGATCCCACCTGAACTCTTACATCTTGGAGAAGCTGAAACCAGTAAGGATCGACAAGACGGAGGAAACGGAGTCCAGACTGGATCCAGTTCTCTCCTCCCTGCTGGTTAGTTTGTAACTGGGTAGACAAGATTCTGACCTGCAGTTCTCAACTGTTTTCAACCGAGCATACTCTGCCTCCTCATGATTCTACTTTTGATCTTAGTTGATACTGTTATTGATTTTACTTGTTTTACTTGTTTTATTGACATTTAATTCTGTTGCACTTTGTAGCACTTTGAGATTTTCATTAATGAAAAGTGCGTTATAAATTGAATTCATTATTATTATTATTATTAGTTCTCAGATATTAATGCTTTATCTTCACATTTGGGTGTTTATGAATAAACTAAACCCAAATTATAATAAACGGTAGCATGTTTTAATTGCAGCTCTGAAAATAATATTTAGCACGTCCTTTTGTCTGAATATTCAATGTTGTGACAACTGATTTAAACAAAAAAGTAGTAAAAACACACTTTTTGTCTTTGAAAAGTTAAGTTAGCATCACAAAATATTTCTTAAGTTATTTTTACAGGCGAAAGTTCTCTTTAAAAAAATTTTTTTTATATAGCTTTTTGCTTTTTTAAAGATTTCTAGTTTTGTTATATAAAAGTACAGATGCTTTATATCAGAAAATGCTGAGCTTTTCGAGGGGAGGAAAATAAAACGTAATTTCAAAACAGATTTTAAACCCGTATGATGATGCTTAGCTTCATTATTTTTTTACTTATATTTTCAGAGTCTCGCCGATTCTGCACCAGATAAACGAGCTGAACCGATCGTACGGCAGAAGATCAGAAGTCGCAAGGACGGCCGGCTTCCTGCGAATTCAGGAGGGAAGAAGAAATCGTTGGACAAATGTCGTGACCTCGAGAAGAAAACAAAGCCAACGTCTTCGACTGATGACGGTTTGGAAGCAGCGTCCCTTCACGTTTCAGCCCCAGGTGGGTCCACAGTTCAGATGCTTAAAAGATTATCAGTGAGGCGTCCGTTAAACCTGAACATATCGGTTTGCAAAACCTGTTAGTTGTTGGTTTATGAATCAACGCGGTGGAATAACTCCTAATGAGATTACTAAACCGAAAACACATTTGTCCTTCATGAACCGAGCTCTAAAAAGTAACTATTTCATTGATGCATGCTAAATAATCCAGGTAGAAAAATCTAACAAACTTAAGTCAGGTCCTCTGGACAAACGCAGAAAGTATAAATAAATAAATTGTTGAAACGTTTCGTCTTTAGTCCAGAAGACTTTGTCAGTCTGAGGAGCTGTACTAAGCTCAGTCTTAGCACCTTCTCATAAGCAACGTTTACATGCGCAAAATTCTTTGACTGGATTTAAGTAAATACAGGTGGTCCCCGACTTACGAACGAGTTCCGTTCCTACGCACCGTTCGTAACCCGAAAATTCGTAAGTCGGAACGCGTTACACGTGGCGTTCGTAAGTCCGGATTTTTGGTCGTAAGTCAGAAAATGTATGGTAACGCTGCGCCGCACACCCGTTTATCAACATGAGACTGTACAAGCGTACATACTGGTTCAAAAACATGCACAGAACTTTATTTAAAAACGGTTAGCTAACACACTTTCATCTAAAAACACATACCAGAGCTGTATTTACTGTACAACAGTACTGTTCGTAAGCACGTTCATAAGTCCGGAACGTCGTATGTCGAGGCCGTCGTAAGTCGGGGACCACCTGTATGGTGTTAGAGGACCAGCATTACAGTGGGTATCTAGCTATCTGAGAAACGGAAAACAATTTGTACAAATAAATGATGTACCGGTAAGATCCGACCTCTGTAATATTACATGTGGAGTCCCTCAGGGCTCTATAATTGGACCAAAGTTATTTATTCTGTATGTGAATGACTTGGTAAAGGTGTCAGGACTCCTCAAATGTATCCTTTTTGCTGATGATACAACATTTTTTTGTTTGGGTAAGGATATGGAACAGATGTTGGAGTTTATGAAGACAGAATTTGTTAAAATACAAAATTGGTTTAAACTTAATAAATTGTCATTGAATTTGGATAAAACTAAGTACCGTACATGATATTCAGTAAAATTTAAAAAAAAAGGAAACTGTTAATGTTCCATTTAAGATTGATGGTGTTGAGATCTGTCGTGTGAGTGAAGTGAAGTTTTTGGGTGTTATCATTGATGACAAACTGACGTGGAGACATCACATAAACTCTGTTAGGATAAGGATAGCTAAATCCATTGCAGTATTATACAAAGTCAGAAACTTGTTAAATGAGTTAAATGATAAAGCTCTGTATTTGTTGTATAGCACAATTATTGTTCCACACATAATTTATTGTATTGATGTTTGGGGTAAAGCATGTAAAACATTTACGGAGCCTATTTTTATGCTACAGAAAAGCGCTATAAGAATAATCACTAGAAAACATTACTGTCACCCATCAAGACCATTATTTTATCAACTGAAGTTATTGAAGTTCCATAACTTAGTGGATTATAATATTTTGTCAGTTATGTATAGAGCTCATAATAATGAACTACCGTTGAATATCCAAATACATTTTGTTAAACGACAAAGCTGTTATAATCCTAAGGGAATAGAGATTTTTCCATCCATCTATCCATCCATCCATCCATTTTCGTTCGCTTATCCGGGGTCGGGTCGCGGGGGTAGCAGCCTAAGTAGGGAGGCCCAGACTTCCCTCTCCCCAGCCACTTGGAGCAGCTCCTCTGGGGGAATCCCAAGGCGTTCCCAGGCCAGCCGAGAAACATAGTCCCTCCAGCGTGTCCTGGGTCTTCCTCTGGGTCTCCTCCCGGTGGGACATGCCCGGAACACCTCACCAGGGAGGCGTCCAGGAGGCATCCTAACCAGATGCCCGAGCCACCTCAACTGGCTCCTCTCGATGTGGAGAAGCAGCGGCTCTACTCCGAGTCCCTCCCGGATGACTGAGCTTCTCACCCTATCTCTAAGGGAGAGTCCAGACACCCTGCGGAGAAAACTCATTTCAGCCGCTTGTATCCGAGATCTCGTTCTTTCGGTCACAACCCAAAGCTCATGACCATAGATGAGGGTGGGAACGTAGATCGATCGGTAAATTGAGAGCTTTGCCTTTCGACTCAGCTCTCTCTTCACCACGACAGACCGGTACAGCGCCCGCTTCACTGCGGATGCTGCACCTATCCGCCTATCGATCTCACGCTCCAGTTTTCCCTCATTCGTGAACAAGACCCCGAGATACTTAAACTCCTCCACTTGGGGCAGGACCTCCTCCCCGACCCGGAGAGGGCATGCTACCCTTTTCCGGCTCAAGACCATGGCCTCGGATTTGGAGGAACTGATCCTCATCCCGGCCGCATCACACTCGGCTGCAAACCGCTCCAGCGAAAGCTGTAGATCACGATCTGATGAAGCCAATAGGACCACATCATCTGCAAAAAACAGAGAAGCGATTCTAAGGCCACCAAAACGGATCCTCTCAACACCTTGGCTGCGCCTAGAAATTCTGTCCATAAAAGTTATGAACAGAATCGGTGACAAAGGGCAACCTTGGCGGAGTCCAACTCTCACTGGAAACGAGCCTGACTTACTGCCGGCAATGCGGACCAAGCTCTGACACCGGTCGTACAGGGACCTAACAGCCCATATCAATGGGCCTGGTACCCCATACTCCCGGAGTACCCCCCACAGAACCCCCCGAGGGACGCGGTCGAATGCCTTTTCCAAGTCCACAAAGCACATGTAAACTGGTTGGGCAAACTCCCACGCACCCTCCAGGACCCTGCTGAGGGTGTAGAGCTGGTCCAGTGTTCCACGACCAGGACGAAAACCACACTGCTCCTCCTGAATCCGAGGTTCGACTATCCGACGGACCCTCCTCTCCAGAACCCCTGAATAGACCTTACCAGGGAGGCTTAAGAGTGTGATCCCCCTATAGTTGGAACACACCCTACGGTCCCCCTTTTTGAATAGGGGAACCACCACCCCAGTCTGCCAATCCAAGGGAACTGCCCCCGATGTCCACGCGATATTGCAGAGTCGCGTAAGCCAACACAACCCCACAACATCCAGAGCCCTAAGGAACTCAGGGCGAATCTCATCCACCCCCGGAGCCTTGCCACCGCGGAGCTTTTTAACCACCTCGGTGACCTCAGCACCAGAGATTGGAGAGCCCGACCCAAAGTCCCCAGGCTCCGCTTCCTCAGTGGAAGACGTGCCAGTAGGATTGAGGAGGTCTTCGAAGTATTCCGCCCACCGACTCACAACATCCCGAGTTGAGGTCAACAGCACGCCATCCCCACCATAAATGGTGTTGGTCGCGTACCGCTTTCCCCCCCTGAGATGCCGGATGGTGGACCAGAATCGCCTCGAAGCCGTACGGAAGTAATAGAGATTTTTGTAAAACCAAAATACAGAACTAGTTTGAAGGGTCGGTCAACCTCTATCCAGAGAATTGGTTTATGGAATGGTTTGGAGACTGAAGTTAAATAAAGCAAAATCAATGTTTACATTTAAGAAAATGATCAAAACTAAATTATTGCAAAAATATATATGAAAAAGTATAGCGTGTGTTGTATTGTAGTTCGATAATAGGGAGTTTATTTTTAATTTTTTTTGTTCTGTTGTTGAGATGATTTTTGTTTGAATTGATTGTTTGAAAAAGGGGGCAGATATAATATGGTAAGATTTTTTTCTTCTTCTGCTACGCTTCATTTTATTTTCATATTGTATAAGTCTCATGTATGGGATTGTTTTGTGTTGTATTTTAAAATGAATAAATGTTGTAAAAAAAAATAAAATAATAAAAAATGTTTTCAGATTAAATTTTCATTCAACCTTTATTTACCGGTAGGCAGGTTAATCCCATTGAGCCCATTGAACAATATACAATCATAAAAGAGACACAAGTTTTTTTTTTTACAAGTTAAAATAAGATGGCAAAAAAAGTAGAAAGAAAAAAAACCAGCTAGAATATAAGGTGAATGTAGAAAACTAAACTAAAACACAACACAAATACGGTAATTTGAATGTATTGTTTACGTGGGCACAATCCGTTCACGACGAGCGTTTACCGGTACATGCAGTGTGCTTTGATTCTGAACAGAAGAACTGACATGAGCAGCAAAAACACAGAAGAAGAAGTTCTACTTCCTGTTTACTTCCAGGATGATGAACGTAAACAAACCTGAGCGCCCAAAATGGACCCACGACGGGTTTTAATGACGGTGGAGACATTGCTGCACTCCTTGACTGAGCTGCAGGTGATACAGATCATGTTGAGCTCTTTCAAAGTTTCTAGTAGAAATGTACCGGTAGTCGCTCACCAACAGGTTTTGTCTCCCCGACATGCTAATATTATTAGCATTAGCCAGGCGGAAATACGTGAGGTAGACCTAGGTCGCACATGCGCAGCCAGGTCAGTTTGTCACGATCAGAAAAAAATGAACAGATTAAAGCCTGGTTTATACTTCTTGTCGCACGTCTTTTACCCCCCGTTGAGTGAACCCAGCGATGACGTAATTGCGTGTGTGTCACCGACCGCATGAGTGCTTATACTTGGAAAGACGTGGGGGATACATTATAGTAAATCCCTCCCTCTTCCCCCCACTGCAAACGTCGGCGAGTTTCTCTCCTCAGGACCATGCGGGGGGTCTCCGCTCGCTTTAAACGCGCATTTTTACATAACAGCAGACTTTTTTTTGTCTTAAAAGCTGCGCGCATGCGCGATCCTCTTCATTTTGTCAACTTTACACGCGCATGCTTTAGCTCCTGTGCGCGCGCGCGTGTTCGTATATATATATATATATAAATATATATGTACAGCAAACCCCCGACCTACGACCCCATCGACCTGCGAACCACGGGACCTACGAACGTATCATATTTAATAAAAATATGAAATTACTGTATTAAAAAAATATATATATATATTTTTTTTTTTTTATTATTTTTTTGTGTTTAAATGTTCTTAATTTCATGTGTACATCACTTTGTTGCAGCTGTGGTTGTTTTAAATGCTTTATAAATAATAATTATGATAAAAAATGATCATTTCTGATCATTTTTGTCATGATTGCGCAATAATCGTGCAACTTCCGGTCATAACAGGAAGAAGGTCGGTCATAACAGGAAGAAGGTCGCCAGTCACCGGAGGCCAGCCATCTTAGGGTTAGTCACGGCTACAGGCAGCAAAGTTTGGAAGACTTGTTGATCAGGATTGCCTCATATGGATTAATTACTATCTGGAATCGCTCTGTGAGCTCTGTGGACGTCTCAGGCGGAGAAGCAGCTGCAGAATGATGGCCGATTGGGCCGCACCGCCGCTCCAACACCAGCTCATGGCCTGGCTAGCAGAAGCTAACACAGGCCTCGAGAGCTAACACAGGCCTCGAGCAGCTCCCGTGGTTTGCTCGTCGCGCTGCTCGGCCTGATAACAACAACGCATGGCAACCTAAGATGTCGGCTATGACCATCTCAAAGTAAGAAAATATATTTTTATTTATTCTGTAAATGTGAATAGCAATGTTTAACATTACAGTACACTACTGTACATGCTTAAATGTGTGCGCGCGCTCCGTTAGCATGATAAATAAAGGTTGAATGAATGAATGAATTTTTTTTAAAAATAATTTTCACCCCCTACCTACGAACGGATCGAGCTGCGAACGGTTCTTAGGTCCCAAACTCGTTCGTAGGTCGGGGGTTACCTGTATTGGTGTGTGTGTGTTGGGGGCAATGCGCAAAGTGTGTGGTCTCCAAGCTCTCTCCACCCTCGCAGAGACGCACGGTTTGCGTGTGCGCGCGCGCACAGACAAGTTTCTCTTCAAAACTATCCATGTCAAAGCAAAAACCGGCTTCTGGAAGAGTAGCGACGTCCAAACAAAAAACGCCCACAAACTTTGAACCAATCACACGCTCCGAGCCGCAATCTCCGCGTCTCGGAGTTCTGACTGGGGGCCATGTACAAGACAGCTGTCACCGGGGGATCGCAGCGGGAGTGCAGACGGAAGTTGCGCAACTTTTTTTCACTCAACGGCGGGTAAAAGACGTGCGACAAGAAGTATAAACCAGCCTTAAGTGTTTACATGCGCACCTTTCTGATTATGTATCGACGTAAACCACCCGTCTCATTCTGATTACAAATTCATTCGGATCGAGCTGAATCAAAGAATAATCCGAACGGGGCGTTTACATGACACATTTTTATTCCGAATGGCCGTTTAGTCCGATTGCTTATGTCCATGTAAACATAGCTACAGTATAGTGAATCAATCAACCAGTTTGTTGTTGACATGCAAAACCAGCTGTTCACATGATGGAGGACGACCATCAGCCTAACAGTGGATCGTTAGTGACCGCTTGCTGATCACAGGGGACTGAGTGATACTAGCAATAACAGCATTGTAAGAGGGGGACAGTTGGCTGTAGTCTGCCCTCTTCCTTGCTGTTTGCTCAAATGCTACAATGCTCTGTATGCTAAGTTTAGTCAGAAGACTGAGCTTAGTACAGCTAATCAGACTGACAAAGTCTTTAGTACTAAAGGCAAAATGTTTAAACATTTTGTACTATTTTTTTTATTTTATTTTTTACTTTTTGCATCCGTCCAGAGGACCTGACTTAACTTTGTTAAATATTTCATTTGTTATTTAAAAATAAACAAGCTTATGGTTTTTGTAAAACGTAAAAAAACTTAAAAAAAAAAAACAATGTACTTTGTAGATGTTTCCATGTGTACAGCATCACTGGAGTTATTTTAAGTGTTTATGAAAGATAAATGATTTAAATGTAAAATAACATTCTTTTGTTTTCAATTCAGTGAAAAAAGAGCAAAAGAAGAGGTCTAAAATGTCACTGACCAACTCAGAGACAGATAAGGATCAGCAGCTCAAAAGGAGGCGTAAAACCAGTAAAACCACTGAAAAACTGGTAAAATGTTTAAGTTTAATCATTGTTCCTTTCAACTGTGCCTTTAAACTATTAAATGTTCACATCTTGAGTGTTTCACGTTTATTTTCTAAGGCCTCAGTTTTAGAAGATGGAAGCAAGAAAAGGAGGAGGAAGAAATCTGAGAATAAAGATGTTAAAGAAGCGACAAAATGGACCAGGAAGCCCAAAACTCCCCTGAACGGTAAACAAACGATTCTTCTCTGATCGTTTCTGGTTCGCTTCACATTGTCTAAACAAACGTTTCGACCGTACGCAGGTGAGCTGAACGCGGAGAAGCCGAAGCGTCGGAGGAAACGAAAACAAGACGTGGAGAACCCGGCTGCGGCCTCGAGAGCAAAGAAGAGACGCTCTTCCCCGTGTTCTGACCCAGAGGTGACAACGAAGAACTTTAAAGCTTTTTAACACAAGTCTCAGAGAAGATGAACCATCCAAGGGCTTCTGCTGTTCTCGTTCTTTTATTTTAAATCCCGGTTGACGTAAAAACGTGTTAACGGTTCTGGTTCTGTTTGCTTCAGGGCTCCGGGAGTGAAGAACGACCGGACTCTCCGATCGACAGTTTGGACGGGACAAAGAAGAGCGAACGGAAGAAGGAGTTCATCTGTCAGGCAAGATTTAATATCCGTCCATTATCTTTACCCGCTTCTTCCTATTTGGGTCACTGGTGTCCATGTCCAGCCATGGCTGTTCGAGAGGCGGGGGACACTCTGGACAAGTGTCCAGTCCATCACAGGGCCACATAGAGACAAACAACCATTCACTCTCTCATTCACCTAGAGACAATTTAGAGTTACCAATCAGCCTAACATGCATGTTTTTGATCTGTTGGAGGAAACTGGAGTACCTGGAGAAAACCTACACATGCACGGAGAGAACATGCAAACTCCACCCAGAAAGGCCCCCTGACCGGGATTTGAACCAGGGCAAGCTGCTCACTGAGAGGCGACAGCTCTGCTAAGTAGGGGTGGGCGTTATGGTTCAAATAAAGTATTGTGATATTTCACAGCATTCTGGCGATAACAATAAATTTCATGACATAACCAAAAAAAATCATAGTTTTTCATTTGAGCATAAATGAAACCTACAACAATACCGGTATATGTTGCACAGTTCGGTTTGGTCGTTCGGCGCACTCGGCTCTGTTAACGGGGTGGGGCGTCCTGATGTATTGCATCATGAAATTAGCGTATCATGATATCATTTATTTTCCCAGGCAAGCTTTTATTTTTTATTTTTTTACTTGTGTTATCATGAACGATATGACATGACCCAGCCTTCCTACCAACTGCACCACCATGCTGCTAAGATTTAATATGTTTTAAAAAAATTAACGCTCTGACCTTTTACCCCCCCCTCCCAACCCAGAGCTTTGACCTGCTAAGCCTAACCCAGGACCCCTTGCCATAAACCCACCCCTCTTACCTTTGACCCTGAATTTGACTGCTAACCCCTGACCTTTGACCCAGAACTTGGACCCTGACAAGGACCCCTGGCCCATTGCACCATCTGATACTGTCCCTCCTCGAAGCACTCTATTGAGTGGGGCATAGCAAGGCGCCTGGGTGGGGTGGTAGGGATACGTGCATGGGGAGCCAGCGCAGTGATGGACCATGCACATTCTGATGATTTACACGCTAATAAATAAATAAATGTACAGTACTGTACAGTCACCAAGCACTTAGCCTATCCTAACACAGTTAAAGAGTCAGTTGAATTGTCTCCCTCCTCCCCAGCAGGCTCCATTCACATAAAGGGAGCTACTTTCACTTTATGTGAAAGGGAGACAATTCATCTCACTCCTTCATCTTTAAAAACTGTGTTAGGATAGGCTAAGTGCTTGGTAACTGTACAGTACTGTACATGTATTCATTTATAAAAAAAATAAAAAATTGTATGTGTTCCGACTTGCGTCATTTTCGACATACGAACGGTCCTTAGGTCCGGAACTCGTTCGTAAGTCGAGGACTCCCTGTACGTGGTCGTTGGAGGCTCGTCGGTTTGACCGTTGTTCGTTTTGCTCTGCAGGTGTGTGAGCAGGCCGGTGAGGACCTGGTTCCCTGCGAAGGCCAGTGTTGTGGCACGTTTCACCTCCACTGCCTGGGTCTGTCCCTCAAACCGGACAAGCTCCTCTGCCAGGAGTGCAGCACAGGTCGAGATAAAACCCCTCGCTCTTTCCCTGTTACTAATAAAAAGCAGCATGTAGCTGAGACGGGTTCGGTTGATCCGGAGCGAATAGCAGCAGAAACGATGGTTGTTTTATTTCCCCTCAGGATCCCACAAATGTTTCATGTGTAAACAGTCGGAGGGCGAGGTTCGTCGCTGTTATGTTCCTAACTGCGGTAAGTTTTACCACGACGCCTGCGTTCGCCTCAACCCCCTCACGATTTTCGACAATAAAGGCTTCCGCTGCCCGCTCCACGCCTGCCTCAGCTGCCACTGCGGCTCCTGCTCCAAGCCCAGGTCCACTAAAGGTGAGGCTCAGACCTGAAATAGTTCAAGAGGTTCTCAGCTTGTATGTTTCAGAGCAGTTGTTAAACGGGTTCCTGGTTCCATCTTTGTGTCACCCCTCTCTCTGTAGGCCGGTTGATGCGTTGCCTTCGGTGCCCTGTAGCGTACCACGCGGGCGACTTGTGCGTGGCCGCTGGAAGCGAGATGATCACGAGCACGGCCATCGTTTGCACGAACCACTTCAACGCCAAGAAGGGCTACAGCCACCACAGCCACGTCAACGTCAGCTGGTGCTTCGTCTGCTCCAAAGGTTTGAAACTCGTAACGGCCTCAGTGGAGGAGACGGTCGTTCACAACCAGTCGTTTAACCAGTCCTCTGTTGTGCAGGTGGACAGCTGCTGTGCTGCGAGTCCTGTCCTGCAGCTTTTCACCCAGACTGCCTCAACATCGCCATGCCCGATGGAAGCTGGTTTTGCAACGACTGCCGAGCTGGAAAGAAACCCAGATACAGGGACATTATATGGGTTAAACTGGGGACGTACCGGTAGGACAAACTGACGACCGTTTTCCCGCCATCTGGTGTCGATGAACCCAGCTAAAGGATGCGATTAAATTCTTTCTTTCAGATGGTGGCCAGCTGAGATCCACCATCCCAAAAACATTCCTACCAACATTCAGCAACTCCGACATGAGATCGGAGAGTTTCCCGTCTTCTTCTTTGGTTCGAAGGATTACTTCTGGACTCACCAGGGTCGAGTCTTTCCCTACATGGAAGGGGACAGGGGCAGCAAACATCAGGGAACCAGTATCGGCAAAGTCTTTAAGAGCGGTGAGGATTCACCATTTAAACTCGTAAATTACACAATAACTTTCTCTAGGCCCACTCCTGTTTTATAACTTTAGCTCTGCCCCTTTAGGACGGAGTATAAACGAGGAAAAATGACATTAGGACTAGGGCTGGGTTAGGTTTTAGTTGAATATCTGAATGGACAAACAGTTTAAAGGGTGTTTTTACAGAAACTAGAGCTCTGAACAACTTAATTAAATAATAATAATAATAATAATAATTGTCTAATCTTGTCATCTGCGTATGTTTCCCATACACAGACGAAATTCGTCTCTGCATTTAACCCAACCACCTACCAGGCGGTGCAGTGAGCAGCCATAGAAGGCGCTCGGGGAGCTGGAGAAATAGGTGTGCACTCATAGACACCCCAAGATGTGTAGTGGCCGGGACGCGAACCCGCGTCCTTCGGGTCCCAAGTCAAACGCCCTAACCACTACACCATCTTGGCTCCTCCTAAATGTTATTGAAGAAGCTGAAACTAGCGAAAGCTAAAAGGCTGAAAGTAAGAAAAGTAGCTAAAAGTTACAAATACTGAAGCAAAAGTTTAGTCTAAAGCAGCCAATGCAAACTGAAACTATCAAATAGTTTGGTAAAAGTAGTCAAACAGGTATGTTTAGAAAGCAGCAAAGATTAGTTTAAAATTAAAAGTGTCGAAATACATACCCAAGTATTAAAAGTACTGTAGTGAAAGGCTAGCTACAGTTTGTGTTCGTAAAACTAGCATTAGCAGTCGTACAACTAGCTTTAGTAGAGTTTTCAACAGAAATGTGCTGAAGCAGATTTCAGAGGACGTTTTAGAAAAATACAGCGATTAAAAAATGACAACCTAAAGTCTAAGCATGGACCTCCTGAATCAGCTGAATGTTTTGATTTATTAACAGCTAAAATGTCTGCAGAATGAGCTTCGTGTAAAACATGAACAGCAAAGATTTAAAAACTGATGTTGACATATGTTTCTGGGTTTAAAAAAGTGTTTTCTTGAATTAGCATTGTAAGGAAAAACTAATATTTCACTTGTATGTACATTATTTTTTGAAAATTTAATTTGGAGTTTGTAAAGTCATGCATTTATGAAAAAAGTGAAAACAAGTAAAATTTTGAATGTACCAGAAAGAAAACTTGGATGTTACTTTAAATATCAGTGTTTTCCCCTACGTTACACAAACGGGGCGCCCCGTCAACAGAACCGAGCGCCCAGTCTACCTGACGTAACGCTAAGTTAGCGGCTCGCAATACAGGTGCGCTAGCTAAAGAGCTAAATGCAGCCACTGGGACAAACTGAGCACAGCTGGCTCAGACGTATCTCTTTCTCCCCACGGAATAGATGAGCACTCCCACCATGGCACGTTATCAAGGGGAAACACTGAATATAATGTACAAATGCAAAAGTTTTCAGAGGCTAAGTTGTAAATTCCCAAGAGAGACTTTTAGAATAGATCTTCTCCAAGTCTTGAGTTTTATCAGGCTGAACTTAGCCTGGCCCTCGCCTTCTTGCACAGCTCCGCTCAATTCTCATTTCCCTTCACTGCACAGTCTGGGACTTCTCCCATAGACAACGATTTCTCCGGCCGATTTTTGACCGGACCAATCAGAGAACAGAAGGCGGAGTTTTTGGCCCCTAACCCACGCCCCCACCTGTCCCAGCGCAGCCAGCGAGCATTCGCATGTTCTCATTCAAAGCGATGCAGGACTGTTTTATATGTGACACAAATGTATTAAATTCCCCTTCTTAATCCCTTATCTGGAGTTTTCTTTTGTTTTTTTGGCCAAAAGTCAAGTGATCGCTCGCTCCCTCCTCCGCTGATGAGGAAACGTCTCAGGTTGTCACGAGAGAATTAAACTCGGGTTTTACGTTGCTGCCCGAGTCCCATCAGATTTCCTGGTCTTCTGGTGTGTTGGACCAGCGATCCATGGTTTTATTTTATTTTATTAGAACGTTTTATTAACATATAAACACAGAATATGCAAAGGCAGCGAGAGAAAATTCAGCAGGAGGCGGAGCTGAAGTCAAGTTCAGCAGACCACGGGGGAGCAGCCATCAGCAGAGGCCACGCCTCCAGCAAGAATCGTTTCTCAATGGAGAAAGTTCAGACCCTAGTCCGAAGCGAAGTGAAGGACAAGGGTCTGGTTTTAACCAGGCTAGGCTGAACTGTACAGACTCTTTATTTATTTATTTTTAATTTATGACCAGAACATGAGTTACAAACACACAAGTAGCATCTGACAATTTGCACACACATCATGAAACCACTGCACCAAGAGTTTGTAACATTTGTTGTGAATTTTGTCCTCAGCTCTGTTGGAGGCCGAAACTCAATTTAAGGAAATGAAGATAAAACGAGAAGCAAAGGAAGCTCAAGAAAACAGCCGAAAACCTCCTCCGTACAAATTTATCAAGGTCTGACTGCATCTGTGAGATCTTTGTGGTTTTGAAGATGCTAACTCTTTTATCACGAAGTATCGTTACCTTTCTACGTTTGCTCCTTTCCCAGGTCAACAGACCCTTTGGCAAGGTGCAGGTCTACACAGCGGACGTTTCAGAGATCCCCAAGTGCAACTGCAAGCCGTCCGAGCGGCCGTGCAGCTTCGAGTCGGAGTGCCTGAACCGCATGCTGCAGTACGAGTGCCACCCCCAGGTGTGTCCGAACGGAGAGCGCTGCTGCAACCAGGACTTCACCAAACGTCTCTACCCTGAAACCAAGATAATCAAGACCCCGGGGAAGGGCTGGGGTCTGATCTCCCTGAGGGACATCAAGAAGGTAACGAGGGAGGAGACGTTTGTTTTCATTTACGGCCGCTCCGGTCGTTTACGACGTCCGTTCCTCAAACAGGGCGAGTTTGTTAACGAGTACATCGGCGAGCTGATTGACGAGGAGGAGTGCAGAGCGAGGATCAAGCACGCCCACGAGAACAACATCACCGACTTCTACATGCTCACCATCGATAAGGTCAGTACGGCAGATCCTCTCCATGCTCCACGGTGGATCAGGGCACTGTTTTTAACAGCAGCGCCATTTCTACTGGGAGCTACAGCAGACTGGTACTGCATTGGGAGCGTTACACACCAGACGACTGTAACACTACAGTAGCCAGTACTACAAATGTATTTGTGTTTTTTTTTAAACACTCATGGACCTCAGAAGGCATGAAGTCACTCAGCATTTCTTCACGTTTCATATTTAAGGACCGGATCATTGATGCCGGCCCCAAAGGAAACTACTCCCGCTTCATGAACCACAGCTGTCAGCCCAACTGTGATACGCAGAAGTGGACGGTTAACGGAGACACTCGAGTTGGACTGTTTGCTGTCTGCGACATACCAGCAGGTGAGTTCAGCGTTAACCATTCAACTGTTTTTCCACTGTCCAGTGTCACCGTGACTAGGGTTGGGCATCGAGAATCGTTCGGAACCGGGACTAACTGTCCGGTTTTCCCGGAATCGTTCAAAATATTAATTTGCGATTCCTATGTTCGATGCTAGTTAGCCGACCGGAAGTAGCCGCCGCCGAAACCCAACAAAGAAGAATCCACCGGAAGTGTGCATCCGAGATCGAAAGCTTACTAATTAATAAAATGACCAGTCAGGTCAGTGCAGCACTTGCAATAATTTTCTATCATGCAAAGGAGGGTGGAGAAGTAAAATAGTGTCCCGTCTTTGACGCGCTCCACCGGATTATTTTCGCTTCGTATCCGACCGGAAGTACAGAGTGGTCCGTCTGCAAAACGCTCCGCCGAACTTTTCGCTAATCGCTACCTCTTCGGCTCCATCAGGTAAATAAATAAACTATGAACTACATCTCATACCAACATTAAGGCAGCTAACAAGTTATACTCCGCTTAAAGCGGTAAGTCAGCTCAAATACAAACACGATGCTAACGTTAGCTTGTATTTTTTTCTTCTTAGACAAACGACCTGAAATGGCTTCACAGTGTTCACCAGTGACTGTCCAAGGTAAAAACGTCAGTGTAACTGAATGAAGAGTGCCACAGAACTGTTACAGCATATGTTGTGAAAAGGTTGCATCCCTTTTCAGATGTGAATTCAACCATGGATTGCACATTGCACTCAAATCCAACACTTATTAACATTCTTAATCCATTTAAAGTTCTCTGTGTCTTTTAAAATGTTTTAATGTCTCTAGTTTTCATTATTATATAATTTCTGTTTATGTTCTCTTTCATTCCATTATGAGTGAATGTCACAGTTTGAAGAATTATTGAATAGGTTAGTTAGGCAATAACAACAGAGCTAATAATTGTACACATTCTCAGTCTTAAAAATGATTTAATAATCTCTTTTTACTGATAATACTGATAAACCTGTTGTTTGTTTAGGAACTTCCTGCAGTCTGTCCAGAAAGTCTCCACTGGAGGAGCGTTTTGCTGAGGAAGAGGCACAACATAATTTCACAACTCCATGTATGTCCATGAAGAAACAAATGGAGAGAGGGCTGCAGATACCAGGACATCCCACCAGCTGTTCTGTCTGAGGATCCTGCTGCTGGTGGTGGAACCAGGTTAGCCCATCAGTGGGAGTTCAGTAACATGACTGCAGCATCACACACTGGACAATATTATATGTATAATAATAATAATATATGTTGGTGAGTCCTCCATGTTGGCTCTAATCTGCCCTGTGAGAAATTCATAGTAAATGTAACAAAAAGGAAAAAGTTCATAGCATTAAATTCAAACAGAAGTTCAAATTATTTCATCCTGAAATAACTCTGGCTAACTACTGTAGCTTTTTTATAACATGGAGTTAAACTCAAAGTAGTCTCCTCAGATAAATAGTGTTACCATTATTTTTATATTAAAGTTTCTGTTAACTTATTATTTTTATATTTGATTGTTTTTTGTTCAGTGCCCTGAGACAACTTCTGTTGTGACTTGGAGCTATACAGTATAAATAAACTGAACTGAATTGAATTGACATGTCTTTTTTTAACCCCGCCTACAAAAAGAATCGGAACCGAGAACCGAAAAGAATCGGAATCGAAACAAAGAATCGGAACCAGAATCGCTCAAATTCAAACGATGCCCAACCCTAACCGTGACTCGCTTCGACTGTACTCCGGTCTGCGCGGTCTCTCAGGTTTTCAGTATAAGTCGTAACGCAAGCTGCCAGAAACTTGAGTCAGACTCGGCCGTGGTTTACAAAGATGCAGCTGAGCCAAGGCCAGCTTCCTGTCGGAGCCGTAAATCAAGTTCATTTGGTCTCGCTGGATTCTGTCATCAGCCAACAAGCACGAAAGCATCTGCACCTTAGCATGGTACCACACAACACCAAGGCGGAAAGACTTCAGCAATGACCTCAGAGAAGCAGCGGTTGCTGCTAGTCAATCTGGGAAGGGTCAAAGGTCATGTAGTCCATCGTTCTAAAGGAGGATTGTTCACAAGTGGAAAAGCTCTGACAGCTGACAATCTTCTCAGCAGATTCACCCCAAGGTCAGACCGTGCAGTGCTCAGAGAATGAGCTCCATCTCGGACTCTGCGGGTGTCAGTCAACAGGTCAAAGGTCATGACGTCTTCTCTTAAAAACAACAAGGCAGCACAACTTAGGTTTGGAAGTTTCATCTGAAGGAACCAGAAGACTTCTGGACCAGAACCAGACCAGAGGACAGATGTTTACCCAGAATGCACTGGAGCAAGCAGTGCCTCCCAGCTTTCAGCACGGTGGTGGAGGGTTGATAGTTTGGGCTCCTGTCAGTCACTTAGTGGACCAGGAACTCCTCTGCAGACCAAAGGGTTCTGGAGTCAGATGAGTCCATCTGTCTAACAGCTGAGGCTTGGGCCGAACTGGGTCCAACAGGACCATGATCCCAAACACCTTCAGGTCCAATTAGTCATTTGTGTCATCGACCTCCACGTTTCTTGGGCACAAATTGACCTCTGAGAAGAAGACTTGAAGTCTGGGTCTCTACTAACAGCTGGCGCTGTTTGTCTTTGGACAGAGACGTTTTGTGCAGTTTGGTCAAAGTTTATTTGAACTGCAACAAATTTAAGTTGCACAGTTTCAGGATGATGCTTTTATTTTAAGCGTTTATTATTTTTCTATTTCAGGCACCGAGCTGACCTTTAACTACAACCTCGACTGCCTGGGAAACGAGAAGACCATCTGCCGCTGCGGCGCTCCCAACTGCAGCGGTTTTCTGGGAGATCGACCGAAGGTGAAGGCTTTGTCCTCGTCTCATTTTAATAGATGCCACTTATCAGCTGAACGTGGTCAGTTATTAGGATTAATCTTTACTGTTTTAACAATGTTCTTCGGCTTTCACAGAACGGGCAAACAGCCGAGCCCAAAGCAAAGAGGTTAAAGAGGAAGTATAAAAGGAGAAAAAGTGAAGGAAAGAAGTCTGAGGACGATTGTTTCCGCTGCAAAGACGGAGGTCAGCTGGTTTTGTGCGGCAAGAAGACCTGCACCAAAGCTTACCACCTGTACTGCCTAAACCTCACCAAAAGACCGTTTGGTGAGTTTAGCCTTAAAACAGCTGCATTTTGCAGAAACGCAGATGTTACTTTGTTAGTAATATGTATATATTTCCAATCAGACAATTTGTTCCTGAATGGATCGTATTGGCTCAATAAGCTAAAACTGAGTTAAAGCTCCACTGACATGATTTTTTAACTTTTCAAAAAATGGCACAACATATATAAATATTAAGATTGACCCCTGACCGTTTTTGCTAAAATAATGTGAAATGAATGAAAATTCCTCTCAAAAATAGTTTAAAATTAGCGCCGTTTTTTTACACGGTAAATTCGGGTTTTTCCGGTCACGTGATTGTAACGTCAGATAAAGAACTTTGCTCCAACCGCACATTGAATACAATGGACAAAAATATAAACGCATCCGTCGAATTTAGCCATTTAAAACTTCAGATATTAGCGATTTGGCTTCAGTTCGTGAAGAAGAAGTAATTTTGAGTGATAAACAACAAACAGCAATGTTTCTTTTTGCCGTGTTGCTTGTTTTGTTTTCAGGAGAGGTTGCACATTCATGAAGTGAGCACCAGATGTCAGCAAAGCTACCGTGAACTCTTACAGAGCTCTGTAATGGAGAAATATATAAACGTATCCGTCGAATTCAGCCATTTAAAACTGTAGATATTAGCGATTTGGCTTCAGTTCGTGAAGAAGTTATTTTGAGTGATAAACAACAAACAGCAATGTTTCTTTTTGCCGTGTTGCTTGTTTTGTTTTCAGGAGAGGTTGCACATTCATGAAGTGAGCACCAGATGTCAGCAAAGCTACCGTGAACTCTTACAGAGCTCTGTAATGGAGAAATATATAAACGTATCCGTCGAATTCAGCCATTTAAAACTGTAGATATTAGCGATTTGGCTTCAGTTCGTGAAGAAGAAGTTATTTTGAGTGATAAACAACAAACAGCAATGTTTCTTTTTGCCGTGTTGCTTGTTTTTTTCTCAGGAGAGGTTGCACATTCATGAGGTGAGCACCAGATGTCAGCAAAGGGCCCACTTCATGAATGTGAAACCTCCCCTGAAAAAAAAACAAGCAACACGGAAAAAAGAAACATTGCTGTTTGTTGTTTATCACTCAAAATAACTTCTTCTTCACGAACTGAAGCCAAATCGCTAATATCTAAGGTTTTAAATGGCTAAATTCGACGGATACGTTTATATATTTCTCCATTACAGAGCTCTGTAAGAGTTCACGATAGCTTTGCTGACATCTGGTGCTCACTTCATGTATGTGCAACCTCTCCTGAAATAAAACAAGCAACACGGCAAAAAGAAACATTGCTGTTTGTTGTTTATCACTCAAAATAACTTCTTCTTCACGAACTGAAGCCAAATCGCTAATATCTATAGTTTTACATGGCTAAATTCGACGGATGCGTTTATATTTTTGTCCATTGTATTCAATGTGCGGTTGGAGCAAAGTTCTTTATCTGACGTTACAATCACGTGACCGGAAAAACCCGAATTTACCGTGTAAAAAAACGGCGCTAATTTTAAACTATTTTTGAGAGGAATTTTCATTCATTTAACATTATTTTAGCAAAAACGGTCAGAGGTCAATCTTAATATTTATATATGTTGTGCCATTTTTTGAAGAGTTAAAAAATCATGTCAGTGGAGCTTTAAAGCAGAGAGAGCAGAAGCTATAAGAACAGAATTGTAGCAACAACAAAAAAACTAAGAGATGATAGCTGAAAAGCTATCAAATAACTAGCTAAAAGAAGCAAAAGACCAGTAGCAAAACTAGCAAAATATTGGCTAAATGATGCAAAATGCTAACAGCTATAATATTTTAGTTAAAAAAAGCCATATTTACAGCAGTAAAACACCACAAGGAAAAAGCTATATACCTGTACCCGGTACTAAGAGTAATATTAGATCTAGTGAGTAATAACATTAGCTAAATTACCGGTAGTATAAATGCCATAAGCAGTAGTACAATTATCATTAAAATTGGCAATATTAGTTTTAGCATGAGTAGAATTAGAATTAGTAGTGTTAACATTAGTACCGGTAGGACTGGAAAGCACCTTGCATGGTAGTCTGCCGCCACCGGTTTATGAATGTGTGTAGCATTCAATATATGTGTAGCACTTTGAGATTTTCAATAATGAAAAGTGCGTTATAAATTGAATTAATTATTATTATTATTATTATTACCGTAGTACTGGCATTAGTAGTGTTAACATTAGTAGTATTGGCATTAGTACCGTAGTGTTAGCATTAGTAGTATTGGCATTAGTAGTGTTAACATTAGCAGTATTGGCATTAGTAGTATTAACATTAGTAGTATTGGCATTAGTAGTGTTAACATTAGTAGTATTGGCATTAGTAGTGTTAACATTAGTAGTATTGGCATTAAAAAACAGTAACAGAATCAGCGTTAGTTGTGTTGGAATGAGCAGAATTAGCATGAACAGGATTAGCTTTAGTTAAAAAATATCATTAGTGTTGGTAGTAATATATCTTTAGCAGAATTAACAATATTAGTGTTGGCATTAGTAGAATTAGCATTAGCAGAATTATTTTAGTATTAGCAGAAATACCATGTGTAGTGTTACTGTGGGTAGAATTAGCATTAGAGAAATTAGCATTAAGAATGTTGGCATGAGTAGAATTGGTATTAACATGAGCAAAATTATGTTGAGTAAACTTAACATTACTGACAAGAAAGTTCATGCTCAGTAATCCAGGTATCAAAACCGATAATTAATTAATAATTAACATTACTGAATTAGCATTAGTAATGTTAGCTTGGATAGAAATAATATTGGCATTAGCAAAATTCAAATACTGTAAGTAGAATTAATATTAGCAAAATTAACATTACTAATGTTAGTATGAATAGAATTGGTATTAGCATAAATGTAAAAGTCTTTAGCTGTAGTAGCATTAGCATTTGTAGAAATAGTTTTAGCTGTAGTAGCATTAACATTCATAGAAATAGCTTTAGCTGTAGTAGCTCTAGCATTCGTAGAAATAGCGTTAATAGAGTAGCTTTAGCTGTAGTAGCTCTAGCATTCGTAGAAATAGCGTTGTAGAATAGCTAGCTGTAGTAGCTCTAGCATTAGTAAAACTAGCATTAATAGAATAGCTTTAGCTATAGTAGCATTAGCATTAGTAAAAATAGCATTAATAGAATAACTTTAGCTGTAGTAGCATTAGCATTTGTAGAAATAGCTTTAGCTGTAGTTAGGGCTGGGCGATATATCGATATTTTTTCTAAAGAGATACAAGACGAGACTACTGTATATCGTTTATATCGAGAATCCTCCTGCTGTCTTTTTTCTCTCACTCACCCCCCTCCCTCTCCTTCACTGAACACAAACCCAGCCCCTCAGCGGCCTCCTCCTTCCTGCCTGCAGGAGGGCGGAGACTTTCAGCACAACAAGTAAACACGGCAGATATGAAGAGCGCCGCTAGCTGCTGAGGGGAAAAAACAATGTTCTTTCTGAGCTAGTTTGGATTTAAATTGTCAGATGAGGGCAGAAAAAATATTTTTGTAGACGATGCTGAAAATAATCCCGACGAAAGGTCGGAACTACGAATCTTTTTCACCATTTAAACAGCGGAGTGGAGCATGAACCGTGAAACGGCAGAACCGAGTGTTTTTACAGCCTGCTGCTTCCTTAAAACAAACCACGGGTCTGAGCTCATTTAGCCGTGCGTGCACCACAGAGCTTTATGAGAGGAGCAGAGAGAGGTGGAGACAATAATAAATCAGCAGTTTATCATATCGCTAAAGATACGGTCCTTAGCGGCTAACAAGATGGCTAACGCTTTAGCCGTCTTCTTCCACAGCTGAGACTGACCGTGTCTTTAGCGATATGATAAACTGCTGATTTAATAATGTCTCCGCCTCTCTGTTCACATTTCTGAGTGGAGGCTTCACATTACAGGTAGTCCCCGACTTACGAGCGAGTTCCGTTACGAGGCGCTCGTAACACGGAAATCTCGTAATTTGGAACGGCCGCCACGTGTCTCGTAAGTCCGGAATTTCGCTCGTAAGTTGGAACGGTTTTGCTAGCGCGACTACAAACACTCGTTTTTCATCGAAAAACTGCTTATGAGTGCATAAAAATGATCGGAAACGTGTGTCCACATGTTTAGCTAACGAACTGTGGTGAAAAAACACAGAAAAACTCAGTATTTTTTGCGTTTTTTCCAAAAATTTGCCAGCTCGTAAGTCTGGATCCTCGTAAGTTAGAGCGCTCGTAAGTCGGGGACTACCTATACTGCAGTTCACAAACACACTGACTAAAGTGAAAGCACCTTTCTATCTTATCAAGACACTCAAAGCTCTTTAAAACACAATCTGTGTCCTCATTTACCCATTCATACAGCACTCCACTAAAACTGTACAAAGATAGTACTTTATCACATTCATACACTGATGGGACACACATCAGAGGCAATGAGGGGTTCAGTGTTGCCCACTGCCCAGCAACACTTCAGCAAGTGACTGCTGGTGGAATTGAACTCCCAGCTCTCCCATTGGAGGAGACTGCTCTAGCCTCTCAGCCACAGCTGCCCTCAGCTGAAGAGGATTATTATTTAATAGGTGTAAATAAATGTCTAAAAATAAAGTAATGTATGTAAATAGTTCATTTTTTAGACATTTATTTTGTAGAGTTACAGCTGTTTGTTAATAAATGTTGCTGTGTGACAACTGGGACAAAGCTTTGACTCAGAAATATATTTTTGTTATTCTTTTATGGAAAGAAAATTGTATTGAGATATATATCGTATATCGCGATATATCATAAGAAAATTGCATCGAGATATATATCGTATATCGCGATATATCATAACAATATCGAGATATGAATTTTGGTCCATATTGCCCAGCCCTAGCTGTAGTAGCACTAGCATTAGTAAAAATAGCGTTAATAGAATAGCTTTGGCTGTATTAGCATTGGCATTCGTAGAAATAACTTTAGCTGTAGTAGCACTAGCATTCGTAGAAATAGCGTTAATAGAGTAGCTTTAGCTGTAGTAGCTCAAGCATTTGTAGAAATAGCGTTAAATAGAGTAGCTTTAGATGTAGTAGCTCTAGCATTAGTAAAACTAGCGTTAATAGAATAGCTTTAGCTGTAGTAGCATTAGCATTAGTAAAAATAGCGTTAATAGAATAGCTTTAGCTGTTGTAGCATTAGCATTCATAGAAATAGCTTTAGCTGTAGTAGCACTAGCATTAGTAAAAATTGCATTAATAGAATAGCTTTAGCTGTAGTAGCATTAGCATTCGTAGAAATAGCTTTAGCTGTAGTAGCACTAGCATTAGTAGAAATAGCGTTAATAGAATAGCTTTAGCTGTAGTAGCTCAAGCATTTGTAGAAATAGCGTTAAATAGAGTAGCTTTAGCTGTAGTAGCTCTAGCATTACTAAAAATAGCGTTAATAGAAAAGCTTTAGCTGTAGTAGCATTAGTAAAAATAGCGTTAATAGAATAGCTTTAGCTGTAGTAGCATTAGCATTCATAGAAATAGCTTTAGCTGTAGTAGCACTAGCATTAGTAAAAATAGCGTTAATAGAATAGCTTTAGCTGTAGTAGCATTAGCATTCGTAGAAATAGCTTTAGCTGTAGTAGCACTAGCATTAGTAGAAATAGCGTTAATAGAATAGCTTTAGCTGTAGTAGCATTAGCATTTGTAGAAATAGCTTTAGCTGTAGTAGCATCAACAGAATCTGTCCATAAGACAGTCCACAATAAGTTGTCCATGGTGTAACTCTACAAATGTTTAAGACAGAAAATGCCCTTGTCTTCACCTTGGATTTTATTTTTTACTAAGACCACTTCCACCTAATAAACCCGAAGTGGTTGTTGTGAAGTGTGCTATTATTTTGTAGCCCTCAGCAGGTGAGTTCTTCCCACCTGATAGCTGCAGTTTCAGGTTCTTACCTGTTCTCTGATTGAAATGTTTGTAGACTGACATGATGAACGTCCTCAGTGACGTTTCAGTCCTCTCTAAACTTGTATCTCTGGTGGTTTCTGCCCGCAGGACGCTGGGACTGCCCTTGGCATCACTGCGACATCTGTGGGAAAAACTCAGTGGCTTTCTGCCAACTCTGTCCGAACTCCTTCTGCAAGGCTCACCAGGAGGGGGCGCTGCGTCCCTGGCCCCCCACCGGACAGCTGTGCTGCACGGAGCATGACGACCTGGAGGGAACGGACAACGCAGCCCAGGGCGTAAACTCTGAGATGAACGCCTTCGCTGCTGCCGCGGTCGCTGCTGCTTGTCCCAGAGGCTCTAGGAAGGTGGGGGCCAAAAGAAAGGCATCCGAAGCCTGACGGGATGTTTCAGAACCAAACCGGACTCAGACACCTCCATCATCAACCAGATCATGAAACCGAGGCACTGTACGTTCACATCAGGGAAAGCTGCTGATCTCACACACTCAGCATCGACTTTAGCTCCTTTATTTGCTCTCAGCGGTTTGTTTTCTCTGTACGCGCCGACGATCCAATCAGCGGGTCGGGGGAACTGAGGCAACGCCGACAAACAAACCACGTTTTTTAATTTTTTTTATTCCATATGACCAAACAATAACCCGTCTGTCCTCACTCGGCTGAGTTTTAAAGCAATAAACAGGTTTCCAAACATTTTATTTTTCTAACTGCATGATGGATTTAAAACACCAAGATGATGTGGAGACGATCAGGCCTCGAAGGACCTCTGGACTTGTTTACGTAGCTTTAGTTCATGTAAAAATGTAGACATGGTAAATTTTTTTACAACTTATTTTGTTTTAGATTATTTTTTAAAGATTCTAATTAGTGATCCTTTCTAGAAAAGAACAAACTGCGGGGGGTTAAGAAATAAAAAAAAGAGGTTGGATACAAACACTACTTAGGAGACTTGGAGCGGCTCCAACCCGTTCGTCCAGTCGTTCTAAGTTCCACGGTGCTTTTTAAACGTTCCGCTTTAGTGTCGGAACGCTGAGGTTTTTAGGTTTGAGTCGTTCTGTGGAAATCTGAAGGCGTTCGATTCAATATTCTGCTCTGAGATTTAGTTTGATCCTCACAAGGTTTACAGTTCAGTGTTCCAGCACCGGCACTCCGCCTTAGACTGAATAACAAGGGAAATCGCTGAAGGCCACTGAAGCATGATGGGAAATAAGAGATCTGAATAAAGCCTAGTTGTCTCAGTGTTTGCAATCAGCATCCAATTTTTTGAGTCGCAGCCGCCCCCATGTTGGATTTAATCTGCCGAAGAAAATTTAGGAGTTGAAGACGGAGTATATTTGGACCAGTTATTCAAGCGTTTTGTCTCTGAGACTATTTTAAGAAAAAAATGTGTTTCAAAAAAATTTCTGAGCATGTTTAAAAAAGACGAAACTCTGCGACTCACACAAAGACCAAGAACCTCTGAGAACACTTATGGACATCCAGGATTCCTCATGACTGCTGTTCGCCAGCTAATCGTAGTCCAGTGAGATACCACCTTAAGACTTGAAGAAACTAAATAGAGAAGGGTTCGAGACTTTCACAACTTTTTGCCTTGTTTTGAGAAAAAAAATTTGTTGCACAAATGTTAAATCAAGTGACAAACCTGACTCGAGAGGAAATTAAAAACCAATGGAAATGTTTGGAGGTATACTAGTCTCTTGAATAGTGTTCGCAGAGCAGTTGCAGCTGGTGAGATGCCACCTTAAAACTAACAAAGTAAATTGAGAAGACTGAGATGAGTTTGAGACTGCAACAAAAGTAGAAATGTGAGACACCCGCAATAAAATTGAGACTGGTTTCGGACACCTGAGACGGCTGCAATAAAACAGACGAGTTTGAGATGCCTGCAACAATACTGAGATGAGTTTGAGACGCCTGCAACAAAACTGAGACAAGTTTGGGACATCCACAACAAAACTGATTTGAGGAACCCACAACAAAACATTAATTTCAGGCGCCCGCAAAAAAATTGAGACAAGTTTGAGATGTCTACAACAAAATTGAGATGAGCTTTAGTTTTGTGATGTTTTTGATCATTTAAACTCAGCTTTGCGACTGCAGAGAAACTGAGAATTCTTGCAAATATTTCGAGACGTTCTGGAGACTCCTGACCAGGTATAAGCAGCACGTTTAGAAATTTAGCACTTTCTTTTTTCAGCTTCACGCGATAAGAGGACAAACTTAAAACAAACGAAAACCACGAGTTTTATACGTTAAAGTTACGTTTATCTAGATTTTTCGTGGCAGGAAGGAAACAAAACCGCTTCGTGGCGTATACAGTATTTTCAGAAAATGATTTATTTTCGGCTCTGCAGAGAAACCGAGTAACATTTAGAGACAAAAGTGGACATTTGGTCAAAAGGTCGTCATGCAACAACAGATGATGCTCCAGACTTGATTTTGGTTTGATCGCCTCCGTCTGTAAACACGTTCAGTTTTATTTTAGTTTTTAAATAAAAGCATTGAGAAAGACGCGTTTTTGTGCAGCAGGAAGGACACTACGTCATGAGGTCATCCAGAATAAATCAAAATATTCGCCTTAGGCCAGAGTTGTGTACAAATACACGTATTTTGTTTGTTTTTTTTACCCTGAGCAGAACGTCTGTTCCTCTGTAACGTTCTTCGTGCTAACTTTGTGTTGATGAATGTAGTTTGTGAGCACTGTAACTCCTGTAGAGCTGAAGGTTTTATTCTAACTACTGTCCTAGCAGAGACTAATGTGTACATAATGTATAAGTGATCATAGTAATGCATCTATTTGTAAATATCACAAAATTTCTTCATGCTTTTTGTTTTCTCCCCCCTCGTTTCTGCAGAGCTGAGAACACTTGAGCAGGATCTCACTTCGGTTGAATCGTGCAATAAAGTGGTTGAACGCCGTCGTCTGATCGAGTCTATTTTATTTTTTATATTTGTTGTGGTGTTCAAATATCAGGTGTGGAAGGTCTGAAACTCCATGTTTGGTCTGTTTTTGTCATCGTCGGGCTTTGTGTAAACTAACAAGTGGTAAAATGAGCACCAAAAGGTTCATTCTGAGCTTTTTATTTTTGTTAAAATGATCTGATTTCAGGTTAAACTAAACCCGATCATTGGACTGATCGACCTGGATCCTCGTTCTGGAGTTTGGAAGTGACGTTTTGTCGGGTTTCTCAGGAGTCGCTGATGAAGAACAACTCGGAAACAAAATCCTGCTCAAACTAAGCCTCCAGTTTATTTAAACCTGTGTAGAAATACACAATATGTACAAATACTGTGTATAAATATTTAAACTTGAGTCTAGATTTGTCTCAAAAATGAGTCCTTATGTCTCAGACGACCTGAAGAAATAAAGAATAACTGAATGGCATGTCCATGTAGAAATAGATAATTCTAAACAGATTAGCAAGTACAGATATAGATCCAAGTGAATGTAGATGGTGCAGTTGTAGGTGCATGAATTGGTAATTATAGATCTAGATGGATCAACTATCGAAGGACAAGTTCAGAATTAAGTATTTATAGATTGATGTAGATAGCTCATTGTGCATTGATCTAGATTTTTTTAAATCTAGATTAATGTAGAAACGTGAATGAATAGATTATATTAATGTAGAAAGCTTAAAGATGTGATCATTGTAAATCTAGATGGCTTAATAGAGATAATCAGATGTGCAGATTTAGGATCTATAGTTGGATTTAAGACCATAGATATCTTTAAGACCCATCTAGATGAACCTAGATCTATAATCGTTTATGCACGTCTTATGTTGAGCTATATCTGCATCAATCCAGATGTATCATCAATTAATGCACATCTGTTTTTACATAAACTAGATTTTTCATTATTTATGCACTATATTTCTGTTAAACTGTACATTAATCTAGAACTTTATTCATGCACATCTATTTTAGTTAAAGGTGCAGTCTGCAGTTTAGAACGCAGCACTTAGAAAAAATTTCAACAGGGAAAGCATTCTGATCCCTCCCCCTCAGAGCCATATGGCTCTGCTCCCCCTTGCTCTGCTGAAATTCAAGCGGTTACAAACTCTGTTTTTATTGGCTGGTTACAAACTCTGTTTTTATTGGCTGGTTACAATATTGGCTGATTCAAATTCAAGCTCTGTTTTTATTGGCTGGTTACAAACTCTGTTTTTATTGGCTGGTTAACAGCGGGTCACTGTGGCTTTTTAAAAATGCTTTTAACACCTGGAGAAGCAAGGGGACTATAGTTTTTCAAAGATTACTTTCTCTAACATCAGTCTGTCAGGACAGAGTGAAGAAATATGTTAAAAATATATTTTTAGAAAACTTAGACTGCACTACAGAAACTGCAGACTGCACCTTTAAGCTCTCACACATCTATGCATCTATTTCTACCTTAAGCTTTCTACTTTGTTCTAGATCTATAATTATCTGGACATCTATCTACGTTGAGCCATCTAGAGTAATCTAGATCTATAATTACCTAATTCTGGACATCTAACCATCTATATCTATCTTTAGCCATCTAGATTAATCTAGATCTATAATTACCTAATTCTGGACATCTATCCGTCTATATCTACGTTTAGCCATCTAGATTAGTCTAGATCTATAATTACCTAATTCTGGACATCTAACCATCTATATCTATGTAGCCATCTAGATTAATCTAGATCTATAATTATCTAATTCTGGACATCTAGGTCTATATCTATGTTTAGCCATCTAGATTAATCTAGATCTATAATTACCTAATTCTGGACATCTATCCGTCTATATCTATGTTTAGCCATCTAGATTAATCTAGATCTATAATTACCTAATTCTGGACATCTAACCATCTATATCTACGTTGAGCCATCTAGATTAATCTAGATCTATAATTACCTAATTCTGGACATCTAACCATAGATATCATATATAGAACACATCTAACCGTCTATATCTATGTTTAGCCATCTAGATTAATCTAGATCTATAATTACCTAATTCTGGACATCTATCCGTCTATATCTATGTTTAGCCATCTAGATTAATCTAGATCTATAATTGCCTAATTCTGGACATCTATATCTACGTTTAGCCATCTAGATTAATCTAGATCTATATTCATGCACATCTAGGTCTAGGTTAATGTAGATGGCACATTGTAAGTAGATCTAATGTAGAAACCTTGAAGTACAACTGCATGAATATAGATCTGGAAGAATCTATAGACAGCTCAACAAAGAACTAGATGGATAGATATGCAGAATTAGGTAATTATAGATCTAGGTTAATGTAGATAGCATTCAAAGTAGATCTTGAGGTGCAAATACAGTAATGTGCACAAATATAGAGCTAGATTAATCTAGATGTACAGTACAGATATATATAGATTTGAATAGATAGCTTATGCATAGCTGTGATTAGGCAATTTTAGATTTAGTTTATTGTAGAGCTTAACAGAAATAAATAGGAAGTTACAGATCTAGATTATGTAGACAGCATAACTGAAATATAATGTGCATAAATTATTATAAATCCTGATTAATGTAGCTTATTTAGAAAGTGATGGGCATGATCTGGTCATTCTAGATTAATGTAGTTTGACATAAATGAATTGATAATCATAGATCTAGATTAGTACTCAACATTTTCAACATAAAAATGTGCAAATAGATCTAGATTAATCTAGATCACTCAACAGACGTGCATAAATCAATTATAGATGTAGTTTATTGTAAACGTAGCAGATAGACAAATATGTAAACATCATGGATATGTAAATATTGATAATGTAAACATGGATATGTAAATATTGTTAAAAAATAAACAAATTCACACGTGGACTTTTGTCTTGACTTTTTATTTCTCTACGGCTCAACTGCCTCCACAAAGTTCGTTTTGCATAACAGTAGTTCAGCAGCAGAGGGTACAAAACACTTGTTTTTTATGTTTTCTGTGTAAAAAATATCTGCACACCTCACAGCTGTGCCTTCCTCTTAGTGCAAATGCTTCAAATCAAAGTTAGGCACACGGACACTGAAGTGCTGGCGGCTGGTTCCAACACGGTCTGGACTGGTTTGTTTCCAGCTGGCGATGCTCCGCTGCAGAACGGCAGCTTGACTTCCTGTTTCAGTCTGTAAATGAAGACCCTTCAGTCCACCACATCTGGATTATGTTTTAGCTTCATTAAGAACAAACGTGAACAAATCTGCTGGGGACATTCTCTTAAAAAGAAATAAAAAACTTTCTCTTAAAAAGAAATAAAAACCCACAGAAGTCACGGAAATAACTTGAAACTGATAAAAGGGTGAAATGAATTAACTAAAAGATTAAAAATAATCTGAGCACAGCCTCAGCGTGTCTTCAGTCTGTAATCAGTCAGTCTGCCTGTTCAAAGGGCGACAGACTGTTTGCCATCATGGTGTGCAACACACTGGACATGGACCAGAGGACAGAGTTGTCTCAGGAGCGTAGAAAAAGATCATCTCTGACTACAGCTCAGATCATTCAGGTTCAAGTCCACAGGACAAGAGACAACCCCCCTGGACGTGTCCACAAGAGGACAGTTAGTGACAAATCGAACCGACGGACAGGTCAAAGGTCATCAGTCAGATCACACCATTGGTCTGAGACAAACTGGACATGATGGTGGACGACCAGATCATAAAACCGACTGGACTTTGCCACAAAGCTCCCGGAAGACAAAACCGGGTGTCAGAAACAAGTTCCATCAGTTCTGGGTTCAGACCCAACAATGAAATGGACCGAACCTTAAAACCACGGAGCTAATCTGAATAAATCCTTCTGTGGACCCTAACCCATGATTTAGAGCTCCTTCAAACACTGACAGGACACAACGAAGACATCCCACATCCTGCTTAGACACACATCGACTGCATACTGCCAGGAATCGAACCCCCAACTCTAACCACTGAGCCACAGCTGTCCCATGAAAGAACAGAACCCTGTAGCTGCAGTGAAACACTCTGGAGGTCCAGTTCTGTTCACAGGACGCCCTGAAGACCACCAAGGACTTCAGGAGAAAAATGTTCTGCTCAGTCTTAGATCCATGGGTCCTCCAACACGACAATGATCAAAACATACAACTAAAAACAACAGAACGGGTCAGAACCAAACAGTGGACCACTCTGAAGTGTCCTGCTAAGCCTTGATTCAAGTACTGTTGAACATCTGGAGAAGGATCTGAAACATCTGGAGAAGAAACCCTTCAAACCTGAGACAGCTGGAGCCGTTTGATCATGGGTGGACTAGAACACCTGGGGACAGGCGGACCGGAACACCTGTGGACAGGCGGACCGGAACACCTGTGGACAGGCGGACCAGAACACCTGGGGACAGGCGGACCAGAACACCTGGGGACAGGGCGGACCGGAACACCTGGGGACAGGGACACCTGTGGACAAGCGGACCAGAACACCTGGGGACAGGGTGGACCGGGACACCTGTGGACAGGTGCAGAAGTCTCAGCTCGGTTTGGTCTCAGGGCTCTGAACAGGAACGTTCTGTACTAAACGAGTAAAGTTCTCTATCTAAGGAACATCTGTATCAGAGATAAAACCACTGGATTTGCCCCAATAAGTTGATCAACAAATCACCAACAAGGAGTTTTCTAAAAACCATTTGTTGGACAAAAGGGTCAAAGGTCAGAACCAGGACCAGTTTCAGGATCATTTTTGGACTTTTGTGGGTTTTGATCCTCTGACGAGCGGCTCTGATCTGAACTCTCCTCGTCTTCAAGCGCAGAGGACAACAAATTCAAAGCTTATGGTCCCGAGGCAACGACCCCGTCTTCCTGGTTAGTTGAGCGAGCGTTTAATTGGCAACTTGACATTTTTCTACGGAGGCGGGAGGAAAAAAATAAATACATAAAAACACAAAGGAGCTCAGAACAAAGGGGAAACGTTTCCCCGCTTGACATTATGGTACAGATAAAAAAATAAATAACGGCTCTGACGTCGTCGTGGATTTCTTCAGGAAGTGATTCGAGGAGACGCGGCCGCCGTCCTGGGCAAGCGGTTAACGCCGCCGCCGCTGCTGCCGCGGCTCCGTCAGGACGCCAGCACGCCTCGGCGGATCAAGTCCGACCCGTACTGGCGCCCCAGAGACGAGTCGCCCTTCAGTTTGTGGGGGTGGCACTGCTTCAGGCACGGCTCCAGGTCGCCGTCGCCCGCCTCGTTCTCGGTGCCGGTGCGCAGCCGCGTTTTGCGGTACGACGGCTCCGGCGTGTTGGTGACGGGTCGCAGGAGGGGCTTGCGGCACTCCGCCTCCTCCTGCTCCTCCTTCAGCGGCTTGTCCCTCCTCTTGGGGATCCGGAACCTCCCCCAGCTCTTCAGGTGTCTGGTGGGCGGAGCCGAGTCCTGGTGGGGGAGGTTCCTGAGCCAGCCGTTGGTTCTGGAGACGGCGTCTGGGACCGGACCGGTTCTGCTCAGCTTCGAGTTCAGAGTCACGGCGCCACGTCTGCTCGTCCTGTCCTCCACGAGACGCTCGTCCGAGTCCGAGTTCCTGATGTCCACGAGCCTGATGGACACGGTCTTCTCCAGATGTTTGGACACGAAGCGGTTTGGCAGGCAGCTCTCCGTCACGTCGCTCCTCCTCTTCTTCCCCTTCTCCTCCTGCTCGTCTTTCCTCCTCCCCTTCTCCTCCTGCTCATCTTTCCTCTTCCCCCTCTCCTCCTGCTCATCTTTCCTCTTCCCCCTCTCCTCCTGCTCTTCTTTCTTCCTCCCCCTCTCCTCTTGCTCTTCTTTCTTCCTCCCCCTCTCCTCTTGCTCTTCTTTCTTCCTCCCCCTCTCCTCCTGCTCGTCTTTCTTCCTCCCCCTCTCCTCCTGCTCGTCTTTCTT